>JACEGR010012181.1:0-12354 GCA_014170235.1 Listronotus bonariensis | reverse complement strand
GTCAGGAGCTTTAAAAATGATGTACCACTTAACCACCTTTCCCATTTAAACTTTTTGGCGTTTGTGTTGGTAAGGGAGGTGTTAACCTTAAATAAGCAAAATTTGACACAAAAATGTACCCCCTAAAAGTACCAATTGACGTATTTTAGGATTTTTTAAAAGTGTACAAATAACCAAATTATGGGGGGTGGCTTGTTTTATTTGAAATGCAATGTATAATAATTTTGGGGCACTTAATAATTGTTTGGAGTTTAAAGCATAGTTTACAATTATAAGTTATTAACTGTCTCTAGCCATTTTTACCAAAAAAAAGTATCGAAATCGGTTAATAGGTTGAAAGGTAGAAGCTGCCAGAAGTAAGTAAGCCTGTATGGTAAATATATATTTTTAAGGTTAGGTTTACATAATATGGTTTCTGTGTAAACACTTTAAAAGGAGTTTCGATCTAAGTCTTTATTCTCTGAACAAAAATTGTGAGTTTAAAGTGTTGCTGTCAAAAATGTCATATTTAAACCTTTATTTTACGATGTTTGTAGGTATAATTTACTTAAATATATTTTTGTTGCAGGAAAATCATGAAGTTTGGATTGGTAAGCATACGAGCGGTGTAAAGTTAAATGTTAATTTATAAACTAAAAAGTTAGGCAAGATAGAAATTCTTAGTGTAAGCAAAAAAAATGGTGGTGTTCATTTGTTTTTTTTATGGTGCCTAAGGCCCACGTGACCCAAAAAATGCTTTTTCTTGACAATTGTGACTGACACATTTTGACATCTGATAGTTGCGTTTTAGGTTTTTGACCAGGCAGAACTTATTAAAAGAATTCTTTGTTTGTCGTAGAATTATTATTTTAGAACTTAATACACTGTATATTTCTTGCATTTAATAAAATACCAAAAATGTAAAAAAAAACCTTTGAAATGACGAATTATCGTGTATTTATTTACCTTTCACTTCATTTTTTAAATAATATTCTAATGGCAAAATATTTTTGCATGGAAGTTGTTAGATAATATTCCACCTAACAGGTGTAATAATAAAAAATACGAACATACCAAACACTGTACATACATAAGGTGTAACCAAACAAATAACATCCTAACAACATAACAACTACGTAAATAGGCAACGGCATTCAAGATATAAATTATCCTACAAAGAATTATGGAGCAAACTATATTAGTGCCCACGTAAACTTTTGGGAGAGTTTTTGTGTTAACTACTAAGAAAAGAACATTAAAAATGTATAATAGTATATTATAAAGGTCAATTTTCAAATGGACCTTTATTAGACAAAAAATATTATTATTCAAGCATTTAATTATTTTTTAGGCACTGGCTAAACGACCGCCGGCGGCTTTGATCAATTATAAGATGAAAACCGCCGTCCGGCCCTTTTTTATTTAAATATATGAAAACCGCCAATAATTCAAATTAATTTGTAATTTCCGGCGGTTTTACTTTTTCTCGGTAAAAGCCGCCGTCCGGCGGCTTTGATTATAAAAACCATTGCAAACCGCCGAAAAATAGTAAAGTGGTAGTAACAAATATTTTTTCTAAGCTTTGTGTTTTTCTTTTTGTGACTTATTATTCTAGCTATGTTTTCAGTTATCAGAACAGCAGGCGGATTCTTAACCGCTCTCTCGAGTCGTAAAGTATTGAGACGCTACCGAATAATGATTTATATCTTATTTGAAACTCAATTCCGGGTCGATATCTTCCGAATTTCATAACTAGGCTCGATTCTTATTAAAGAAGTCTTTATCGTATTAATCATTTACGTAAAAACAGATAAGAAAATAAGGCCGATAGGTTTCGAAAGGGATACCGACAACTTGATACCGACCGAGTTGTCTCGTATCGAGAAGTTAAGAATCAGGGCCCAGATACCTATAGTATGTCGTAGGATGCGTGTTTCAAGAGGACAAATGGACCAAACCTTTAAATTTTTAAATGCATTTTAACAAAACGGGTCGCATGGTCCAAAACTAAAAGGTACTAAATGTTTTTCCGATTGGTACAGGGCTAATTATAACTAAACATGTGGATAAAGACCAAGAATAAAGTAATTTTATTTTTAAAATTAGAACAAAAAAAAGTAGAGTTATTTATTGTCCCGGAAGTGGGAACATCTCCAATTTTGACCCAATTTGGTATACGGGGTTTTTTGGGGCGCTAAAAAGCAAAACATAGACACACAACAACACACACACGAATGGTTGGCATCCTTAGAAGGATCCTAGTAGAGTACTTGCGTTCTACAGTAGTACGCAAGTAGTCTACTAGTAACCTTCTGAGGATGCCAACCCTCGCGATTGGCGAAGCGTCATGGATACAAAATCTACAAATACGGCCGAATAGCCCATAAAACTTAATTTAATACTATTTTATTTTATAAAACATTTTGCTTTTAATTTAACTAATAAAATACATTTTTTTCACGACCGTTAAAAAAATATACTGTTTTTTAATCGTTAACATAAAGATAAAGTACTCCAGTCTAGTACTACTATAAAAAAGTGTGAAAAAACTTTTTAACACTTGAAAGCTTTTTTCACACTCTGAATTAGTGTTTTGTTTCAATGCCTACGCCAATAAACTTAAATATCAATTTATACCATGTAATAGTAAACGCGATATCAACTGAACCAAACGGTCAAGTTACCTTTGATTTTGTCATTATTTCTTTTAGTTCATGTCACTAGTTTTAAAATTCGACAGTTTACGAATAAATTTAATAGAAATTATTGAAAATTATTGTAATCATACATTTTGATGTCTAATAAATTAAAAATTAACCTATACTAATTACGTATTATTTTTACAAAAGGTAAGAAAATACAATTTTCTAACATTAAATCATAAGTGCATAGGTATAAAGAGAATAATTGTCTCTTAAAAAATAAATTTCTTGTTACAATATAATGGCTGTGATGCAAAAATTAAAATTAATAATAAAAAATGTATAAAATAGTAATAAGGGAATTTTTACACGGTCGTAGAAAAAATATAGTATGTAACACATGCAAAAAGTGTCATTTTTTTGTTCATGGCAAAGTCGATTGATGAGATAAGGTCACGACATTCGCCATACTGAATAGCGCGACTGTGACGTCAAGTCGGGCCGTTTTCGGTCATGTTTGATTTTAGGCAGATCAGTGGCGTAGAATTAAGGAGAAAACAAAAAAGAACTGTATGTTGTAAACAAAATTTATTGGATTATTTTAATAGGCATAACTTAAAACAAAACCATAAATGTGGTTTTAATTATTGAAAATTAAAAATTATCAAAGCGACGACAGGACGATGAGGTACCTTGGCAGAGCACAACATTTTCCATAGTTCCGTAATTCAAAAATCATTATAAGAACTTTATATACAGGGTGTCCGCTAATGAATGGTACACAAAAACCACAGATTCCTTATGCCAAAATATTAAGATTTAACCAAACATACCTAATATCCAAAAGTTTATAATAAGGAATAAGGAATGTCATAGTAAAAAAAAGTAAATTTATTTCGATAATTGTTCCCTCCTTTTTAAATATCTTAATAAAACGGTATCTAGGGATTATTAAACATTAGCTTTTCAGATCTAATATTAATTTTTGTGTGTAGACTAGAGGGCGATGGGTACACTATTTAAAATTCTCTAAAAGTACCCAATTTTTGGTACCACTCTGTATATATGTAAACTAGTAAGCTTTCTATATTTTCTGCATAAAAAAGGTATACTTAGTAAGAATCGGTCTTGACAACCGTTTTTAAGGTATTCACGTTTTAGTTGTTTAGTGCACCCGAAAGTATGTACCTTCATTAACATCGTATTAGCTAAAATTACAACTGCTCAGATATAAATAGCTGATATCTAAATACTCCTGGATACCGAGTTTTATTAAAATGTTTAAAACATATCAGAAATAATCGAAATGCATGAATAAAAATATTTATATCCCTTTAACACCCCGTATCTTCCTTATCATTAAGTTTTGGATATAGGTATGTTTGTTTAAGTCCTAAATGGATATTTTCGCATAAGAAATCTGAGGTTTTTTTGTGTACCATTAATTAGCGGACACTCATCTGTATCATATGCATATAAAAACAAGAATGACTGAAAACTATTCGACTAAACACTATCAAAATCTCTAAAATAAAACGAGTCCGAACCTATAATATGTGAAGTCTCTAAACTAACCAAAAACATTAACAACTGGAAATCCTTGCAAAATATACAACCAACATGAAAATGGCAAATTTCCACAGTTTTTACCAAACAAAGCTTCGGCAAGGCACGACTCTGTCATCAGCTGATAATGCTACCAACTTTGAACAGAACAGCCAACCGAAATCGTAATTCTCACACCTTCACGTCCCTGACAAAAGCTATCCCCGGTCTTGCTTATGTCTAAACCCCTTCTCATAAAGAAACTCTGGCTCATGGGATTGCCGCAATCGCCTAACGGCTCGCGCTGTCAAACTTTCCATTCGAAAAAAAGTATCACTTTATGCACATGTTACATATTTTTAATGTGGTAACTAGGGTTACTGACTTTTTTAACCAATGTATTACATGTTTTGTTTAGGTGTTCTTTCCAATTTATAGTACCCAAAGTATAGTTTAAATAACTAATCATTATATAATATAAAAGTTGCAATACTGATGCTTTAACTAATTCTTCTATTTTTTTAAGCAATTAGAAAGATGATATTAATAATTGTGTTTTTTTACGCGAAAACCGTACATTAAATAAAAAATAGCCAAGAGAATAAATTTGTTTTATCTTAAACGAAAATTAGAATTAAAAAAAAAATAAAAATAGGTAGTTGCGTATCATTTTTTTCCTAAAAAATATTTTCCCTTAACATTTTAATTACGAAACTGGTAATAGCTATTTACGTTACTAGACCGGAAAATGGTATTTTATGGGTCGACGAAAAACATTGAGTAGTAGTTTTGAGGAGACCCGTAAAAATTATTTCGGGTCGAGTATCGTACATAATTTTTTTAATTGACCGGAAAAAAAACTGTGTAAATTTTTAGTGTTATATTTAAACGACAATAAGGCAAGGCTGCTTCAATTATTTCATCTGGATTTTCCATGTCTGACTCCATTTTGGCAAAATGATGCTTTCTTTACTTTACAATATCTTGAACTGTCAAATAGTAACAATTGAACTCTGACAATTTTTGTCATGGCTAACAGGATTTTTTGATATCAGGGACCGGAAAGTAAATGAGAGACCGAAAAGTAAACTAGGGACCGGAAAGTAAATTAGTCCTGTAAAATAGCATTTTCCGCTTAAAAAATTGAGTGGAAAATTCAATTTTCCGGTCAATTAAAAAAAAAAAATTATTTGTTTCTTGTATGGTTTAAAAATCTTTTTTAATTGACAGGAGACCGAGAATATACGTTTTTACGTGTAAACTAATTAGTTTACACTTAAAAACGGACAGAGATAGGACTGCCCAAAACGTTGCGTGAATAGTTAAAAAAAAGAGACAATGGAAGTCCAAAATTCTTTAAGTATTATTCAGTCCTAATATGTGTTTTGTTTTATTGCTTTTAAATATCTACAAAGACAATAACTGTTGCTATAACTCTCTAACTTTTAAAACACGTGCCAAAAATCCTATTATTTTCCTGTCTATAAATCTTGGTTTTAAATGTTAATATGGATTTAAAGATAATATATAGTGTCAGTCACGACTTTCGTTCGTTCAGAATTAGAAGAGGCAGAACAAGATCTGGTTCTGTTGGATTTAGTTCTGTTCAGCTGGCTTATATCGCAATAAATGTTTTAGGTTAAGTTATTTATGTAAAGAAAATTTAACGAAGTGATTTTAAAAATTAAAATATGTTTAGGAAAAGTTAAATAGGTTTAAATAGCAATAATGCACCACAAATATGTGGTCAATTTTGTTTATTACCCTTTATTCTTTATCAAATGGCAAAAAAAATAAGGAGATTTTAAGATGTTTAGAAGGCAAGAATAAATAAAGGACATTTTTACAATGACAATAGCTTTGTTCGCGGATCTAGTAATGAACTGATTCTGAACCAAAACCGAACTGGTTTAGAACTGTTTTTAAGCGCATGTCTAGTTATTTATTAGATCGGAATTTTTATTTACCGCGAACGATTTTCTATACAGCTAAGGATGTATTCTAACCTAGCCTTTTGGTTAGGATTTTTCATGGTTAAATTGGATACTACACAAATAAAAAATTAAATTCAAACAAAAAGGTAAATTGTTATACTGTCGAAAACCACTCAAGGTCTCTCGGCGGAAGACGATTCCCTGCCTCCTCTCGTTTTTAACATAAGTTAGTGTATTTTACTAAAGATAAAATTCAAGCAAAAAGAAATGGTAAAATCTTGTAATATTGTCTAAATTTTTTAATTAAATCTTTATTTATTTTATTGCATACATACATTCATACGAAATATAATTAAAAATCCTTTATTTATACAGGGTGTTATTTAATAAGTGTCCAATATTTCAGAGAGTGATTTTTCAAGTATTTTTAAGGTAAAAGTTCCTATGAACGTGTGGTCTAAGATGCTTCGCTTTCAAGATACAGGGTGTCAAAGTTTTATTTTTATTTATGTTTTTCTGCATAATTTCCTAAATAATGCCGATTTCCGAACGAAAATTGGTACCTGGGGGTTTTTGACATGAGAAATTTGAATTTGTTCTTAATTTAGCTCTTACTTGTAGAGGGCGCTAGCCACATGTATATTCTCACTTTCAAAGGCTCATAACTTTTTGTACAACCCTGTATTTACATTTTTGTTAAAAAATGGATTCCTTAGTCATTTTTACGTAAAATGACGGTTTTATCAAGTAGCGGTCTTTACTTAGCATATTTATTACTAAGCGTATGCATCGATTATTTTAAACTAAAATATTTCGAAAACGGTTGCTCCTAGCGTCATCTAATAAGAGTACCTTTTTACGTAAAAATGACTAAGGAATCCATTTTTTTAACAAAAATGTAAATACAGGGTTGTACAAAAAGTCATGAGCCTTTGAAAGTGAGAATATACATGTGGCTAGCGCCCTCTACAAGTAAGAGTTAAATTAAGAACAAATTCAAATTTCTCATGTCAAAAAACCCCCAGGTACCAATTTTCGTTCGGAAATCGGCATTATTTAGGAAATTATGCAGAAAAAACATAAATAAAAATAAAACTTTGACACCCTGTATCTTGAAAGCGAAGCATCTTAGACCACACGTTCATAGGAACTTTTTACCTTAAAAATACTTGAAAAATCACTCTCTGAAATATCGGACACTGATTAAATAACACCCTGTATACGCTCAGAATCACAAAAATATAAAAAAAAATTAGTAAGCGTAAAGTAGCTTAAAGTAATGAACCCTTCGACACCTCTATTATATGGTTTACCAAAAATTCACAAAGAAAATAACCCCATTAGACCGGTCATTTCATATGTTAACGCTCCTTGGTATAAACTTGCAAAAGAATTAAGTAAGATACTACCCGATTTAATTAATTTTCAGTTCCCGCACTCAATAAAAAATTGTTTTCAATTTATCGAATTTACGAAGTACCTAACGATTCCAAACAATTCAAAATTAGTTTCGTTTGATGTAAAAAGTCTTTTTACCTCAATTCCAATAAAAAGAAGTTATAGAAATTTTAAATAACTTAATCGGTGCTTCTAACTTAGATATTAAAACAAAAACAAAATTAAAAAATGCAGTTCGGACATGCCTAAATCAAAATTCTTTTAAATTTAATGGTGAATTTTATAAACAAAATGATGGCCTGCCTATGGGCTCTCCAATTTCTCCTTTATTGTCGGAAATTTTTATGGCTCATTTTGAAAAAGTTTTATTTAACTCTAATAATCAACTAATTAAACACATTTTTTATTGGAAAAGATATGTAGACGATGTTTTTTGCATTTGGAATAGTACAGAGAGAAATTTAGATAAGTTTTTAAATTTTCTAAACTCAATAAATAGCAACATTCAGTTCACTATGGAAAAGGGAAATGAAAATGAGATAAAGTTTTTGGATATAAACATTAAAAATATTGACAATCACATTGAATTCGATATTTACAGAAAACCAACGACGACAGACACGGTAATAAATTACGCATCGAACCAATCATGGAAAATAAAATTATCTTCTTTTCATAGTTTAATTCACAGACTTGTCACTTTCCCATTAAGTCAATCAAATTTTAACAAAGAACTCTGCATTATTAAACAAGTAGCAAGAAACAACGGATATAAAGAATCACTTATTGATAAATTGTTAACAAAGAAAAAACAGAAACAGAACCTAAAAACAATAATTTTAAGTTTATCAATTATATACCAAACATCAGCAATAGTGTATCCAATAGGCTAGCTAGATAAGTTAGGCTGTAAAACTGTGTCTGTAAATAAGAGTAACTTAGGTAGATTATTGGTTAACAATAAAGACAAAACAGAAAAATTAGATATGTCAGGGGTTTATAAAGTTAATTGCGCAGACTGTAATGCGGAATATATTGGTCAAAGTGGAAGGAGCATAAAAACAGAATAAAAGAACACAAAACATCAATTTTAAATGGTTTAAAAAACACAGGCATTTCAACACATTGTATAGAACAAAACCACTTTATAGATCTTAATAATGTTAAACTACTCCATAGAGAAAACAAAGGTAAAAATTAAATTTATATGAACAACTAGAAATTAAAAAATCACTTATAGACAATACAACTCTTTCTACCAATGATCAAATAAATTTCGCAGATATGCCAATTATAAATAAATTTATTACCACATCTGGGCCGCATAATAAAACCCCTAATAATATTTTATAGACCTTTTTGGGAAAAACGTGTTAAATGGTTCTGTTTGTAAATATTTCTCTTTTTAAATTTAGTATACGAAGTACTCTTGATGAAGCCCTAGAAAGGCGAAACAATTGTAGAGTAATGCTCTAATAATTATTGAAACATTAAAAAGCAATTTTTTCTATTTAGTGTTAATAATATAAAAAAAAATATTCAACAGGTATATTACCCTGCATAAAAAGTGGCAGAAACAAATAAACTGTAATACAACGGTTTATTTCTGTACCACAAAAACAGAAAACAGCTGACCATGTCGACAATGCGCATTAAATTCCGAACTGAACTTTTAGTTCCAACAAAAATCCCAGGACTGCTAATCAGGTTAAGAACCGGTAACGAACTGATTCCATTGTAACCCGCGAACACAGAACTGTTACTAAAAATTCAGGATTCTAATAACCGCGAACGCTGCTTTTTCACTGCGCATGCGAATAGTCCCAGAACCGGTTCAGTTTCGAACCCGCGGACAAAGCTATTAATAAAGGACACATTTTTGACCCCAATGTTTTTTATTTGGTCGAGCAATCTTATTATTACATTGTTAGCAAGGTCAGTTGGAATATTTTAATTTTTATATCTTTAATATAGGATATGAGACTCACGTCACTTGGCCTAAAATAGAATTCTTTGGAAAAGAAAACTTTGAAATATCCAAAAAAGGGTCTTAAATTCTATAAAAACTGTTTAAGCAGCGAATCTGCCGACCGTATTATTATCATAAGTTTATTTAAATTGTACTGATAAATTTTAACTTTTGCAGATTTATCTGTATTAAAAAAAAAAACTATAGTTGGTTATTTTTTTAATCAATAATTATTTATGCAAGACTTTTAAATGTCTGTAGTTATCAGAAAAAGGCTGATAATTATTTTTGCAAAATTTATGATTTGACAATAAAATTTTATTAAATTTGCAAAAAAATACAGATGAATGATTCGCTATTTAAACTTAAATTTTCCTTATGGGAGAGGACAGGGAAACACCAATCAATTAACTTTTTTTTAAATTTGAAAATGAAGGGTCCAATGCAACAACCGGCCAAGCCCAATTTTTATGCAAATTTAGTTAACATCACCTTATTACTCAGTATAAAATTATTTTTCGACCTGTGAAAGAACGGAATCTAAAACCTAAAAAATAAGCAAATTATAGACGTATTGCAAACAAGTCAAGTACATAGTTTTTTTAGATAACCAGCAAACTAAAAAATAATTCTTCAACTTTTGCTGCAAAGATCACCACCATCAAACAAATACAATAAAAATATTAAAACTATTTAATAATCTTCATTTCTCAAATAAAACGTTTTTCGACTCTCATGTAAAATTATCAAAATGGACTTAACTGGTTATTGCATTGAGCCTTTAAAAAATGGGCATATTTTTAGAATGGGTCATATATCACACCTTATAGAATAAAATTGATGGTACGGCCTTAACTAATTTTAAATTAATAATAATATTTAAAATTGCTAAAGTCATGCGGATTTTAGAAATTAACCAATAGTCCGGTGACACACAAAAAAATTGGATTTTAGGTATGAGGTCCTATTTAAAATTAAATTTTAAATAAAATAAGTACACAATATTATCCAATGGTGATATTTAATTTAAAAATGCGACATTTCCTTTTCGTGGGACTAACTTTATGTTTTTTAATACGGTCCTGATACTCTTATATTAAAATTTGAAATCCGATTCTAAAAAAATTCACATTAACGTTAATTCTTAACATGGACCTGTATTTTTAGAAATTTGATACAAATAATAAACTTTTTAAAGTCATAAATTTCTTCAATAAACAATTTAGAACCTAACAGAAATCTTCCAAAATCACTAAGTTTCATACAATTGTGGAAAGAAAACCGCCGACCATAGGAAATTACATAGTATATTAGATAGCATAGACAGTATTAAAGGTGAAGTGTTGCTTTGTTCGCGTCGCCGTCTGAAAACGCTTAGCGAACTGCCCCTGATCTCGTTGCAAAGAGGAATTGTAGGAGAGTACCTAGCAGATTGATAGAAGGGATTGAATACAAGTATTTTCTATGGTCGGAGGTTTTGTTTCTAGACCTAATAAGTATGATAAGGTTATTTTAATATTAAAATTTAAAAACCAATTTGATTTAAAATTCACATTATCCGTAATACAGACTTGTATTTCGCAGAACTTTTACAAAGAAATAGTAAGGTATACATTAGTTTTGTAAAAAAATAATATAAATACCTTATAAGAATTTTAAAACTTTCTGAGATCCCTATAGTGGCCCTTCCTATCTTAAACTTACTTACCTTTTAATCTCACGACGAAATTTTTAAACCACTTCTCCAAAACCTAAATAACGCACATACCATTACACAATTGAATCCTACCTTCGTATACAATTTATAAAAATCATTTATTGCAACCATTGTACTTGTTCATGATACTAACCATGCCGACCAATCAAGATTTTTCTCAGATCATTGGAAATATCTTTTTACCGATTTACTGAATGTATTTTGCAACTCATCTAAAGTAACCATCCGAGCATCGATCGATCATTATAAAATCGTTTAACCTTAAAAAATAGGATGCATTTTCCGAATGATTCTTGTTTGGTAAAGTATATTATGCGATTGATTCTTTCATTCGTTTAAGAGTAGAACCATATAACCAAATTATTTTATATGTTTTACTTTTTAAAGTATGTGAGTCAATCAACTTTTTTCCCAGTTTTAAAATGTTCATTTTTTTATAAACATTTTTGTTGTAATATTTATTTATCTAAGTTAATAAGTCATTACTTTATTAGCTGTAATAATAGTTTCAACAATAAAACTTGTTGTCAGACTTTATTAAAAATGCGGTGTTGCCATATCCCGGTAACTAGTAAATACTGAATCTCAAAAATTGGAATCTTTCTAAAATTGCCACGCCCAATTAATTACAATCAAAGTAAATAGGACATTTTATTAAAAAACAAACATTAGGTGTAGCAGAAAATAATAAAGTTTTTGTAAACGTAGCTTAAGTTATCTATCTATCTATGTCTTTGTTTTATGGCTCTGATACTAAGTCAAATCGCCAGTTCTCCCGTTCCGGTCATATAAGCTATTGCTATGCTTTCCCGGCTTTGTCCGTGGAAAATCTGGATAATCGAGCTCGAAACTCCCAGACTTTCCTAGCATATGAATAAAAAACAGTTCTAACAATTAACAACAGCGATGAACTTCTAAACATGCATAAATTGTGGCTGCTACTGGTATCGCGCATAACCGTCACTTTCACCACTGACGTTTTTCCGCAAGGCATGCGCAACTCCTCGACCATACGAAGACACCATGTGTTCAACACCAAAATATAAAAACCTCAGGCTTTAGGAATCTTCACTCACAGCGCTTGTAAGGTATCTCGGTAGTGTTTAAACTCCGTGTTTTCTAGTACTTTGTATCAGAAATAGCTCAAAGAATTTAAATTTTAAAAATACA
>JACEGR010012180.1:0-12355 GCA_014170235.1 Listronotus bonariensis | reverse complement strand
TTTTATATATACAGAAATTGTCCTAATAATGGGAGGAGAAGATATTGGAAAAAAATTAGAAAGAATCATAAGTGCTAAGTGAAGTTAAGTAAAGAATTAAAATTTAGTTACGGGCTCCCCCTGGTTTGGGGGATGTCCGTACTAGATTAATTTAGTTTATTAATAAAATACCAAGATGGTTTTTATTGTCCTCCGGTCTTATGATCCCAGAAGATAGTTCCGTATGGTATACAGGGTGGCCCACCATATTCGACACGGTCTGTAGCTGGATAACCATGGGGTTTTTAAAAAGTAAATACTGAAACATATACAGGTCGGATAAGGCCACAGTATAAAATTATTTTAGTCCATACAGGGTGTCTAAAAAAGTGTGACGTATCAAAGTTATATTTTTTTAAATGGAACACCGCATATTTTATAAGGGTTTTAGATTCTTCTTTAAAAAAATAACTCAATTTTGTTAATAGTACTAAGTGTCTAATTTTATTCGTTTTTGTGATATTTAATTTTTTGAAAAATGCAGAGGTAAAATTTACTTTAATACTTTAAACTTTAAAATGTGTAACAAAATTAGAAAAAGTCTGCCATATCATACGTAGGTCAAATCAAGATCAAATATTGTACAGGGTGATCAAAAATAATTTAAATTTTTCAGAAAGTCAAATAGCCATATCTCTTTTATTTTAAATGGAACACCTCGTATTTTTTTACGTCACATAATGACAAATAAAATACTCTTTTAAATGGTGTATAGGTGGCCTATACCTATCTTTTGTGCTTTTTAGTAAAATCTGTTTTTACAAATTTTTAGTCCAAATGTTTATTTAAATTAAAGTTGGCTGTGACATAGCAGCCATTAATATTTTTCTTATGAAAATAACAACGACAAATTATTGTTTACTAGTGTTTTAGTCAGTTTAAAAGAAATTTCAATGATTTTAAATAAAAACCCTTCTTCTACAACAACAAGATGATATAATACTGGTAGGATGTGAAAAAATGGTTTACTTTAGTCTAGAGTTAATCCTGAAAAATATTCCAGGAGAAACCATCTGATAACATTAATTGTTGCTTTAAAAAATTTGACACAGCGATTATGGATAATGGAAGAAACGAGTTATGGGTCACAGAATGTCGTCATAACTGACCAGAGGCGTTATTAGGATTATTTAAAAACACAAGTTTTATCATTTCCACATTCAGCTGAAATAAGTATTATTGGAAGTAGCATTATAAGCAACTAATGAATTTCTTTTTCTGTGAATTTTAAAAATAGTGGCAAATAATACAAATTCTTTTACTTTTGTGCTTTTTTCCAACAAATTTATATTTTGCAATAACGGCTTAGTAAATAGGCATAGCTATTATATCACAACCTACTTACATTTAAATAGACATTTGGAATAAAAATATGTTAAAACAGAAATTTACTTAAAAAGTATAAAAGATAGGTATAAGCAACCTATACACCATTTGAAAGAGTATTTTGTTTGTCATTATGTGACGTAAAAAAATACAGGGTGTTCTATTTAAAATAAGAGAGATATGGCTATTTGATTTTCTGAAAAATTGAAATTATTTTTTGATCACCCTGTACAATATTTGATCTTGATTTGACCTACGTATGATATGGCAGACTTTTTTCTTATCTTTTAACAAATTTTTAAGTTTAAGGAGTTTATATTGTTAAAATAAAATTAATTTATTTGCACCCTGCCTTTTGAAAAATTGTATGTAGAACCTAAAACCGTCATAAAATATAGGGTGTTCCATTTAAAAAAATATAACTTTGATACGTCACACTTTTTGAGACATCCTGTATAGAGTAAAATAATTTTATACTGTGGCCTTATCCGACCTGTATATGTTTCAGTATTTACTTTTTAAAAACCCCATGGTTATTCAGCTACAGACCATGTCGAATATGGTGGGCCACCCTGTATTATACCCAGTGACGTATGTATCCAAAAATTCAACGTCATAGTATTAAAATTTGCTTAAAGATTTACGTATCACTATGGATCGTACTTAAATTAAAACACAAAAAGTGCTAGAAATAACGCCATTTTTTATCCTTTGCTCTTGTGAATTATGAGAACTATTTAAGTAAAGGTACGGATAACCTCCCCTTGCGTCGCGCCTCACTTAACACCCCTTCTGGAACAAAATAAATCACTTTTCCCCACTTGTTGCTCCAATAAAATCAATTCAATTCGAACCGATAAACCGACGGCGAAATTTAAACAGAATAATTAGAAGGCTGGGCAAGACAAAAGAAAAACGATAATTGCCTTTGCATCCCATCATGACCTTTTTCGGGCTTCCATCACACAAACTAATAATATTATACGGGGTTTATTAGCCTAAAGGGATTGGAAGCGATTTATATTCATAACAAGCGAACTACTGTCCTAAAATTGTCTACTAGATAAAACAATATTAGGGAGACTTCAACCGGAAAAGCACAAATTGGACGGTGTAGTTGAGTGAGATGGGTATAACCTCAGAATAATTACAATCGTTTGACAACAATACAATCCAGTCTGTGCAATTGTTTTTCCGGGTAAAACTTCTTGGCAATACTGGTTTTGGACGAGACAACAACACACCGATGGTCACAAAATAGGTAGGTTCCTGTCAAGATCATTGGACTAGATCAAGGTTAGTTTATATTTATAAAGGTTGCGACATATCCTCAACTTTTAGGCGGTTCGAGGTCAGGGGCGCAAGGAAGGGCATTTCTCGGAGAAAAGTTGGCAAGATTGGGTAAAAATCAAAGCTGAATATCAATCCAGTGGCGTCTAGAATTTGCGCATTTCATTTTGCATTGTTTTGGAAGTGTTATTTGTTGAAAGATGTAATTCCAAATGTTTTTTATTTAAAGTAAAAGAATTTACAACTTAATAACAATTAAAAACTGTTGTGTAAACGGTTGTTCTACTAATACAATAAACATGGCGGACCATACGTCAGCATGACGTCACATATGTATTTTGCTCGTTAGTTTTGAATAGTGTATTTCGTGTTTTGACTTGTAGTTTATGTATTTGTACAATTTTTGGTAATTTTATTTTATTGGACTTTTGTAAAGCATTTGGGCTAACAATATAATCAAATATTCATTTCTGGCTTAAAAAATTAACTGCCTCTAAAAGATAAACAACGAAAGGTTTTTTTTAATTTTACTAGATCATTACAGTATTTTTTACTTGGTTTTTAGTTGGGGTGAAATGATTTGCTATATAGCGACTTGCAAAAGCAACCGCAAAAAGGCAAAAAGAAGGAGAAATTATTGTTTTTTTTCCTTCCAGTAAAATTATGAAATAAAAATATTTTTCTTTTATTTGTGTTTTATTTTTGATTGTAAAATTAATAACCTGTAACCTGTAATAATGTTTTATTATTTAAAATTTTCAATAAAGTTTTACAATTTTTAATTATTATTTTTTTATACAGTATGTCTGGGGAAATTTGCGTCATAAGGGAAACTTTGTTATTATTTATTTTATAAAATAAAGTTCTTCTTTATAAAAGTTCTGTAACGTATGTCCTAAAAGTTTTGGCACACAATATTTATCGTTTTTTTAATGCTGCGCTTGAGAGTATTTGGGGCACTTACGTCTCTTTCGATATTTAAGACCATTCCTCCTCAATTCCAACGATATCGTACTCTTAGAAGATCTGTATTGCCTAGCCAGTCTCCTCGTTGACATTCCAATCTGGTTTTTGCTCTTCTCACCAATCTCTCTGACCTCTGTGCGGTAAATGCACGTGGTCTTCCACTTTTGGGAGATTCAGACATGGTATTCCCTGCTCGCACTCCGCTATTTTTCTAAAATGGTTCTGCGTGAAATGTTTTCATTCTGGAATATTCGACAGATTTCAGCTTTGGGTATCCGCCCAACTAACTTGTAGATACTTTTTCTTATTTCTAATTTATACGACATCTTAAAGCGAAAACTTCAAAATAAATAAATCTCAACTGACAGTAAATAAAGTAAATAAACTTTTGTTTTCAAAGGCAACTTGATATTATTTTGTTTTTGTTAAAATTAAAGACAATGAGTTTTGTGCCATAACTTTTAGGACATACGTTATGGTTCAAAACCTAACATGCAACCATCAGATGTTATATACGTCATCTACGAGGTTTATGATTTTTTTATGATTGCATGGCTCAATAGTAAAATTCTATGCCTTGTTTACTGAAGTCAACTAATTATAAGCCAAAAATTTTTTGTCAGAAAAAAATAACTTTTAAATGCTGTCAATTTCAGTTTTTATCCTAACCTATCTATTACCTAACGTAGAATGTAATTAAACACAATTTTACTTAATAATAAATTATTTAACAGGGTAATTCTGGCCTGATTTTTAAATATTGTATATCGCGCTCTTTCGCCCTCATAATATTATCCGTCTAGACGTCCTTGTTTGCTACGTCGTTGGCGCCAAGGAACTAGCGGCTGCGATACATATGTGACGTAATAGACTGCTACGCATTGATTGGTTAGGATTTACAAGGCAACCTTTAGTCTAATGATCTTGGGTCCCTGTATTGGCAATTCAAATTAAGGAGCAGCAGTGTTGCAATTCGGTCAATCAGCTCATAAAAATGGGTATCTAGATTAAAAGTTTTGAAAATATTTAACATATTTACAGAATTATACGATTTTGGGTGTATGACCCGGCTAGAAACAAGACATTAAATTTCAGACAAAATATTAGGTATATATAGTCTAAAAACCTAAATAAAACAAAGAGTAGTTACCAGCTAACGTTCCGTGAAATTTTTTATAAAGTGACAAAACGTAAGTTCTGAATATTTACACTTAAACTGCAGGCATAACAAATCTGACTTTGGTAATTTCTCTAGAACCGGCGGCAACTCCGATTTTGACGAAATTTGGTATACGGGGGTTTTTGGGGCGCTGATCACGAATCTGAAAGACTTATTTGGCGGAAACGTTTCGTTCTCGAGATATCATCATCAAAGTTCAAATTTGAACTAAGCTTATTTCACTATATTCCCCCTTCTTTGAACACAATTCTTAATTTAAGCCAAAGTGTCACAAAATGCTTGATTTTCACCTCTTAAAACCCTGTTTTTTACGTATTTTACATTATTTTTGCATTAAATTGCATAGCTATACTTTGAATCATTTCAATCCCAGTGTGCCATGAAGCTCTATGTGTATGTATGGTTGCCGCATTATCAAAGAAAAGCCACGCAATTTATTGCAAAAATAATGTAAAAACGTAGAAAAACGGGGTTTTAAAAGGTGAAAATCAAATATTGTGTGACACTTTAGCTTTAAATCAAGAATTGTCTGCAAAAAGAAGGAGGAATATAGTGAAAATAAGCTTAGTTCAAATACCAACTTTGATGATGGATATCTCGAGAACGAAACGTTTTCGCCAAATAATTCTTTCAGATTCGTGATCAGCGCCCCAAAAACCCTCGTATACCAAATTTCGTCAAAATCGGAGTTGCCGACGGTTTCTAGAAGATTACCCGATTTAGCACCTTTTGCTTCATGGCAGAATTTTTACGAAATCCATGATGACAAGTACCAAACCACTTAGCACAAATTGTAAGACTAATTCTTCTGGTATTTTTTATTGCATTATTTCAATAAATTATAAAAATTATTTAATAAACACGATATTAACTCTCACAACAGCAAGAAAAACTTTACTATGAATTGTCATGTTCACCCATACTAGTTTAAAATTACGCCGAAGAGGGCTTTTTTAACAACGTTGCCAGCATAATTTTAAAAGCCAATTCCCATGTTGCAAAACTAACCGTCATAATCTAACCTAACAAATAATTTCTAAATACTTTGTTTTTGTGGTAACTTTAGTAAAAGTAATAAGTTTAGTTACATAATTTTAAAAATAACTATTATTATATATACAGTTATTAATGAATATTATGATCCATTCTGAATGGGAAATAAACCTATTTATATTTAGTTTATGACTGTAATAACAATAATATTTTATTATTATGATCACCAAGTTTATAAGATAAATTAATAAGGACAAACTTATTCAAATCTATTTGGTTGTAGAGTTATAGCTTTGGTAAATGCCTCGAAAGTGGGAACAACTCACGATCAACTCCGTTATCTACTAAATTGGGTGTACGGGGTTATTTGGGGTGGGGCGTTGATCACGAATCAGAAATTCTGGAATTAGTCAGAAACGTTTCGTTTTCAAGGTATTATTTATTAATAAATTTGAAAATCAAATTAAGATTATTTTTACTGTAGTCCCACTTCTTTTTGTACGCCATTCTTAATATAACACTAAATTGGCATACAATATTTAATAAACAGCTTTTTAAAACCTGTTTATATATATATATATATATATATATATATATATATATATATATATATATATATCTATATATATATATATATATATATATATATATATATATATATATATATATATATATATATATATATATTATATATATATATATTTATTTATTTATTTATTTATTTTCTGGGTATAGTTTTTTTGTTAATAATTAAAACTACTTTTAAAATTACATAGCTAACATCTGACGTTTCGCCCAGCGTAGTGAGCTTTTCAAAAATATATATTGCGTTCAGGCAATAACCTACAAACAATTACAAAAATTACTATTTTTTTATCACAAATTAAAATAATACATAACAACACATTTTAAAAAAACATTACATAACACTAATTTTACAGAAACGCACCTGAAAAAGATATGTTATAGTCACATCTTATTTTGATTTAATAAAAATAAAAGCATCTGTTGTAGAATTCTTTTTTTTATTTAAGGAAGCAAGAATAAAAATAAAAAAAAATAAAATAATTCCTAAAACAGATACTCTTTTATCTTTATTACATGAAAATAAGATGTGAGCCTATAACAATCTTTTTCGAGGTGCGTTTCTGTAAAATTAGTGTTATGTAAATGTTATGTTTGTGATAAATAAATAGTAATTTTTGTAATTGTTTGTGGTTGTTGCCTGAACGCAATATATATTTTTGGAAAAGCTCACTACGCTGGGTGAAACGTCAGATGTTAGCTATGTAATTTTAAAAGTAGTTTTAATTATTAACAAAAAAACACTATACCCAAGAAAATAAATAAATTATTATATATATATATATATATATATATATATATATATATATATATATTATATATATATTTTATGTTTTACTTTTCTTGGGGTTTAAGTCCTTTAAAAAAATACTTTTCTTTTCTTATTTTTGTTGCATTTATTGACGTTTCGGTACTATTTGACCTTCATCAGAAATAGAAATACAGTTTTTCACTAAGCGCTAAAAAATATGACAGTAATAAATATCTAAATCTAGAAGCTAACAACTAATATTTTACCTTAAACAAATTTTTCGGAACTGCTCTTTTTATGTGTTTGTAAAATTTCACTTACATAAGCACTTTTTTCCTTTTGGTTTTGTACATGTTTGCACTGTTACACTAAGGATAGATATGAACTGGGAGCTAGAGCCAGGGTACATATTTCAGTTTGGGGGTCTTTGGGTTGAATTAATAATTTAGGTTAAATGAGGACCCATCTATATATATATATATATATATATATATATATATATATATATATATATATATATATATATATATATATATATATATATATATATATAAAGAAGGAGGGTAGTCGTGACCGGCTAGTTAAGAAAAAATATCCTAAATTTAGTGGGAATGCGGTCGGTTTTCTAATAGAAACAGAAAATTCTTATCTGAATCGGACTCATCTCCCGCTCACACAGACTATATTTTAATAGTTGCTTAATTTTATTTGTTACATTTGATGTGTAAAATCTTTCTCGTGTTAATTTAGTTCTCCATTTTGTGGAATTATTGAAGTAAAAAGAAAAAATAAAAACTTACACGACTTGAAAAAGAAACGGTAAAAAGAACAATGTTTTTTGATTTAAATTTTATATATATATATATATATATATATATATATATATATATATATATATATATATATATATATATATATATATGTATATATGCAGTAAATTAGTAGTAAGCGAACTAAAAATAGTAAGTTTAACTACTTACCGCACAATTATAAATAAAAGATTTTTAATTTGTTTCTTTTTTTTTTATTTCTGATTTAAAATACCTCCGTATATTTTTCAACACATAATAACGAAAATAAACATACAAGTAAACAAAAAGTATACTAATAATTTAGCAAAACAACCCAGTTATAAGACAATTTTTCGGCGATTTTATGCTTGTTATAACTTTTCCTTGAAATATTTTTGTCAACAGAAGTTTATTTAACAGTAAATAAAAATGATTTAACCGTGAAAATGCCTTAAAGTTAAAAAGAAAAATTAGGAACACCAACTGTTTTTAAAATCGGTTGTGGGATAAAGATATATTGTCGTTCGTATCTCATGGGGATAAAAGAAAAGTTTGAAGTTTAACTTTTTCAGTTTTGTGTTATTTAAGTTTCTTTAATGTTCGTAAAAAAGTATATGATCTCTAAATGCGATAAGTTAAGTGGCGTTGTGTGGTTTATCTATTAGGGACAGCTTGACATACAAAGAAAATAAATAGTATACTTTATACTATACAGGGTGTTACAAATTATTCGATGCATTCCTTAGATAACCTACATTTAGATCCGCAGTGGCAAGAAGCATTTTCCGGATTTTTCTTTTGGTTCTCACTTTTTTCGAGTGAGGGCCCTACTTAGATACCTAGCTAAGTCACCAGGGCCCCTGGTGACTTAGCTACGCCACTGGGTTAACTACAATCTATCTTTTGATGCAAGACGTCTATATTAAAGTTTTTTACTGCTAACCTAAGTAATTGCTTTTATTTACGCCATTCCCCAAACGAGATATTTCTCACCCTTGGTAAATAATGATAATAAAAAAACACCAAGGTAAATAATGAGAACAATTCTATAATTTCAACCTAACTATCAATTTGTCTTTGGAGGAATATAGAAATTTGTTGTTTCAACTGGACGGATCGCCAGCTTATTGCACCCAGGAAGTTTTCAGGGAACATTATAAAATGTTTGACGATCGTTGGTTTAGACGCTTAGGACCATGGGATTGGCCACCGAGATCACCCGATCTCACGCCGCTTGACATTTTTTTTTATGGGGTCTTTTAAAAGAAATGGTGTACATTACTCCAGTGCCTACTAAAGAAGAATTGCGACGGCGAATAGTGCGCTGTATTGAAGATCTGGACAGGGGCGGTCATAAGGGGTGGGGTCATGGGGGCCATGGCTCTCCGCTGATGATCTTTGATTTTTTTTTACCCTTGTAAGTGATTTTTTAAGAATAACGAAAAAAATAGTAATTTTAGCTACGCCCTGTATGATATGAAGTCAATTTCTCGGTATAAATTAAATACATCGTGTCTGTCTAAACTACCACCAAAACATCAACTTTTTATGAATTGAGAGCACTTATTTACTTAAGTTTAATTAGGGCCATGTTTTAGACCATATATAACACAAATTATTTTTATCTCGAAAACCGATAGAGATAGTGCAATATGAACAAAAAGTATTATTATAACAGGGCAAATATAAAAACTTGTTAACATAGGGGTGTTCCATTAAAAAAAAAGTTTTCAGGACTTTTGATAGAAGCGGCAACGTTGCAATGCTGGACATATTTTAAATCGATAGAACAGGTAAGAAAATGTAAGATGCTAAATTTTCAGAAAAAGTTCTGAGTTTCGTTCGTCTAAAAACGTCTAACCTACCATCGACCGTGAATCACCCTGTATATCAAAAATGCTAGGTAAATAATATCTCACTTCTCACCCTAGGTATACAATATAATATTCTACATGTACTTTTAAATACTCTGTGGTGTGATTTTACCTATATAATTCTTAGGGTTTTCTTTTTCACCTTTCGGGGTCATCCCAGCCAGGTCCGACGACCGCCCCTAGGTGGTGCACTGCAGCCTGAAGGCTTATTGTACCTTGACCCCTACTCCTTCTCATTCACACCCATTCATTCCATAACTTGGATGGTTGTTGCTCGGTCCGCATCCCCGAGCAGAGAACACCGTGTGCCGCTGCCCGAAACACCGCTGTCGCCGGACACCATCCAAATTATGGGCGCGCATTCCACTGCTTAACTCCGGAGATCGACGCTCGCCGATACAACCAAGCCGCCGCAAGCGCGCCTAATTTTAGGGTTAATAACCATAAGTGTTACTCAGAATAATGGTGAGTTTATAAAAAAAAATTAGCATTTATCATTTAACATTTTACATTTAACATTTAAGATTTAGCATTTAGTAATTTAGACACTGTTTATAAAAAATTTTAAAAATAGTTATTTGATCATGCGCATTGTAACAATTTCTCTAGGATCCTTTTTGAGTTTAGGCCAAACAAGTTGAAGAAGTTTGTTGTACATATCAAGAGACATCCTCTTGTACTTAAAAAATTGTTCATGGTCATTTTTCTTTAATTATTGCACAAAAAAATGATACTGGAAAAGTCTTTTGATGTTTATTTAAGTTAATCTTTAGCTTTATCTTTCAAAAAAGTGGCTGAAGGGGCAGATTTATCACGTAGATTTGATGTTTACTAAATAGTGCTGATCAAAACAATAATAAAACCAAAATTATCAAATTATGACAGTACAGAAAACACTCTGACATGCGCAGTCGAATTTTCATTTAGCATTTAATTTAAGAAGATAAAAGTTGGTCAACTCTTAAATGATAAATGTTAAATCCTAAATGTTAAATGTGTTTTATGAACGTCTACATGAATCACCATAAGCCGAACTTTTGTTAAATTCTAAATGCTAAATGTTAAATTAAATGCGAATTTTTTTATAAACCCACCATTAATTTTGCTAAAAGCTCTTAAATTTTCAAGAGTTTGCAACCTCTAAACGCGACTTCTGTAATTTAAATACCAATATCTCACGAGAAATAAAAAAACAAATGACAAATTAAAAATTATAAAATACTCAAATTGAATTTTACTTTTATGGTGATTTTATTGCTTACTTATTAAACAAGTTTCGCCCTTTTTTTCAATAAAGCTTTCTTTTAAAACTTTTATCCCTTTTACAAAAAGCAATAAATATAAACGAAATGGGCTTTGTTTTTATTGATATTTCTTAGGGAGTTTAAAATATATGCTACTGATGTGTTTTATACCCAACTATGTCTATATCTACGAAAACAAATTGTCTATTAAAATATAAAATAATTGTTAAAATTTTTATTATCTATGTGTATTTTTATGAAATATTAAACATTTTAGTAATAAACTCAATTTAAACGCATAGGCACGATTTTTCGATAAAACTTTACCTACAATCAGGGAATTATTTATTTTTTAAAAATGTGTGTCAAATACCCATGGATTATGCACAAAAGGTAATTAATATTAAATTTTCAAAGAAGAGTTGTGGATAAAATTACTGATTTTATGTGTTGTTTTTTTGTAATAAAATTGTATTTAAAACGATATACAGCGTGTCCAGTATCTCTAGCGACCAACTTGAAGTGGTGATTCTAAAAATACAAATATAAGAAAAAAACTTCAAACCTTATATGAGGTCCTATTCGGTTTTAAACTATGTGGTATTAAAATTTAAAAAATATATATTGTTTTTATTAACTTTCATATCAATTAAAAAATATATATATATATATGTATATATATATATATGCAATTTAATAAAAGTTTTAAGATTGCTTAGGCATAGAGGCTCCTAAGTAGACAAATAAAGAAAAGAAACAAATACATAACCTGGTAGAGACTGACTACTTGGCTGGTTACTTTAAAATTACTGCTCTCCAAATAAATGGATAACCTCGGGTCGCAATGAAGACGATGACACGTGTTTCATCCTTGTTGGGAATCATCACCAACCGCTGTACATTGCTGACAACTTGACTATGTTTCTTGTCTCTCAAACATAATCCCTGTCGGAACTAAGGGAGTAAGTTCCACGGCCAGAGCCATCTCGCCAAGCAATTTCAAAACAACCAGCCAGAGCACCGTTAGGTTAAGACGGTAAAGAGTTGCCATCTAGGTGTATTATGGCGTAAGTAGCACGTTGCTGTAATACCAACAAACCATAATGGAAACTTTTACTCCCTTGGTTTCGACGGGGATTATGTTTATTACTATATACATGCTATAGTAATGACATAATCCCGACTGGTAAAGTTTCCATTATGAATTTGTTGTGTGCAGCACGTGCTACCGCCATACACACAGATGGCACCCCGTCTTAACAACGGTGCTCTGAACATTTGTTTTGAAATTGCTTGGCGGACAATACTGATATGAA
>JACEGR010012179.1:0-12359 GCA_014170235.1 Listronotus bonariensis | reverse complement strand
AAGGGCCCCCACAGACGTGCAGGTGTACCCACGGTCTGCCCACGGTAGACCTGTACAGTTTTTATTCAGGTAGACCTGAGACCTGAGCGTGTGTGGGGCAATCAGGTATAACTGTACAGTTTTAACTGCACAGTTTTTTCCTTCGGTCGGCCGTAAACAGATTTCTTTTTAATGAATAATAAAGTTTAACAGGTAAAGGATATAATAATTAAAAATTATATAATTTAAATAAATGTTTAGGTTAAATGACAAATACGGTATTGCTGTGCCACAATATATGTAAATAGTTTCGTTTTATTTTATTGTTTTTTATGATTTTTTTTAAGAATAAAATATTTCTTTTGAGGCCTTTAAATACTTTCCTTCTTTGATAAAATGTATTATACAGGGTATACTATTTTCGATGTTTAGTACAGTGATCTTGAAAACCGCTTCCGCTACAGAGATGGATAAATGGGAAAAGAACTGTATTTTTAGTGCTTAGTTTAAATCGCTTTTTATTTCGTTAAGAATAATCATGGCTTACTACTAGATGTTTCCAAAAAACCGTTTGGTCCACTTTTTTTCTTCCGTAGCTCAGTTAATATTTGAAATAGAAAAAAAGTGTAAATAGGGAACTTGTAGATAACTATCTTCTTGAAAGGTATAACTCGGTATTTAATTTAATAGTCCGTTTTGACCTTCGACATTACCTATATATATATAACAAAATCAGATTAATTATCTTGGGGTATCGGTCCTAGAGGGCTAGTTGAATAAAACTACTTTTGTGCTACTCCAAGTTTTCGAAAATTTTTATTTTCTTCATCAGGGCTACAATAATGGAATTAAATAAGTTTAACGAGCTTTTAAGATAACTTAAAATTGTAATTAAAAAAAAATTAATAAAACAAAAATTATTACTTACTGCTACATGTAATTAAATTGAAGATATTTCTTACAAAGAACAGTTGGCATTTTCACAAAATCAATACCAATTATTAACCATACTGATTAATTTTTAAAAAATTTTAATTTATGCAGAATGTGTATGTTCTTTGGATGGTATTTGATACCTATAAGATGGCGTGAATGCGTTTTTTAAGGATCTTTTTTACAGGATTATTTGTTGAACTATTGCTAAGGTTATCTTAATTCTAGTCTTAGTTAAGTTAGGGTTAACTAACTTTTAGGTGGATAATCAATTTTTAGTAATTAAAATTAGAGCAACCAACCACATGTAATGTTGAGCAAAGCTAAGAAAAAGCCTGGCTGAAGGCGCTAAAGGTGAAAAATCAAGAAAAAAGGGAAGAAAAACCACTTCAAACCAAAAATCCTCTTTCTTTTAATAATATAAAATGGAAAACTCTTATGACTGTTTATTGTAGGAAAAATTAATGCAAAAATTTGTTAACACATGCTTCCAATTCAGTCCATTGCCAGTGGACCGACCCAGGAATTGAACCTAGGCAGCTATGGATATTGGTAGACAGACTGTACCTGTCACTTAAATAATAATAAAAATATTAATGCAAAAATCTTTGAAAAAATGCTTCCAATTTTTATAATAAACAGTTTAAAAAAATTTCAGTAACAAGTATCGGCTCGGATATATGGTTGACAGACGTAAGTGACAGGTACAGTCTGTCTACCAATATCCATAGCTGCCTAGGTTCAATTCCTGGGTCGGTCCACTGGCAATGGACTGAATTGGAAGCATGTGTTAACAAATTTTTGCATTAATTTTTCCTACAATAAACAGTCATAAGAGTTTTCCATTTTATATTATTAAAAGGAAGAGGATTTTTGGTTTGAAGTGGTTTTTCTTCCCTTTTTCTTGATTTTTCACCTTTAGCGCCTTCAGCCAGGCTTTTTCTTAGCTTTGCTCAACATTACATGTGGTTGGTTGCTCTAATTTTAATTACTAAAAAATTGATTATCCACCTAAAAGTTAGTTAACCCTAACTTAACTAAGACTAGAATTAAGATAACCTTAGCAATAGTTCAACAAATAATCCTGTAAAAAGATCCTTAAAAACGCATTTACGCCATCTTATAGGTATCAAATACCATCCAAAGAACATACACATTCTGCATAAATTAAAAATTTTTAAAAATTAATCAGTATGGTTAATAATTGGTATTGATTTTGTGAAAATGCCAACTGTTCTTTGTAAGAAATATCTTCAATTTAATTACATGTAGCAGTAAGTAATAATTTTTGTTTTATTAATTTTTTTTTAATTACAATTTTAAGTTATCTTAAAAGCTCGTTAAACTTATTTAATTCCATTATTGTAGCCCTGATGAAGAAAATAAAAATTTTCGAAAGCTTGGAGTAGCACAAAAGTAGTTTTATTCAACTAGCCCTCTAGGACCGATACCCCAAGATAATTAATCTGATTTTGTTGTTTAACTAGTCGGTCAAGACTACCCTTCTCCCTTTATATATATATATATATATATATATATATATATATATATATATATATATATATATATATATATATATATATATATATATATATATATATATATATATATATATATATTTATAAGAGTAATTTTTCTTGGATTCAGGTCAGTTAAATAAATATTAAAATGGTTAAAATGTCATATAACTTTGAAAAAAAAAAGAATATATTTTTGATACTACCTACTATTCTAATAGTAATTAATAATAATTAAAAATAAAAAAATCGTAATTAAAAGTTAAAAATAATTTTTTTCCATTGATTATGGTTTCTGGAATAACTTAAGGTTAACGTAAAAAGAACAAATAAAAAAATATTTTTACAATTACGTAGAAAGAAAAGAGATTTTTTAAAATAAAAGCGTTAAAAAGAACCGCCTTATGATATACAGGGAGATCCAAAATTACGAAAATGGTATTTTGCCAATATAAAAAAATTATTATGAATATTTTTGTATGTACTTACTTATTTAAATACTAATACGTAATAGAAATTTTAATTTTTTGTTAAATAAATCGTTACCCTTTGGATAACATTTACATGCATTTTAACTTAACTTAATAATGTTTGCATATGTGAAGATTATTTTAGTTAACACTTAATTTTCCCGAGTAATCATAAATGATAAAAAATGTATAAAACTTACTTTTTAATGCTTTTGTATTAAGTTGTTTCCAAATATATTTTTCATTTTTTTAATTTTTAAAATTTATTTTTGCGATTTTGAACCACCCTGTATATTATATCATTTTCTTTAAAATCTGTTATTACTTTCACATAGTGATATGCAATTAGTCAAAGATCCGAATAAGAAGCGACCTTTCCCCATCTGTTGTCGTTTAAACACTTTTATATATTTGAAACAAAAAACCGCTATTGGTTGGCTAAAAAGTTATGGTAAAAAAATAAATAAAAAAACAACTTTTACCTTTTTAAGTATAGGTCCGAGTTGGGAGTATAATCTCAACTTTCAATTTTATTATCTTACAAAACAACCTTTAATTTTTTAACAAGTTCTTGATAAGCAGCTTTCCGTTTATTTCGGTCATGGTAATCCTTGTTTTTGATTTGCCATAGACATGGATAAGATTTATACTTTTCAATAAATTCTTCAATGATTTTTTTTGGTTCAGACCAGACATTCTTTTAACTTGCGTTGACTGTGTGCTGAAAAAATGACAACCACACCATACAGAGACTAAACAACAACTAAAGGTTGTCGTTTATGGCAATACATGAAATTTCGTTGAAATCAACTAATAAAAATCATAAAAGTTATCAAGTCCACGTAGAGTCCAAAATGTGATTCACCCTCCTGTCGGCGCCTTTTTGCGCTGCTAGTAGGACAAAGCGGCGCGGTATAATAAAGGGGCTACACTGGTTTTGATAACGGCCCATTGTAAAAAGTCCAGGTACTAATATAATAATAAATATATAAAACGTTTACATGTCACGTAGCTCCACTTCTATGGGTAATTTTTGCCGTCGGTGGTAAACGGGGCGCAAGGCCTTCACTAAAGTTTTATTGAACAGGTAAATGGGGCGCAGGGATCTTGGGGTCAATAAAATCGTATAGGTAAACGGGGCGCAAATGTTTTCTTTAAAGTAAAGGTATCGAAATAAAATGTTGGTCTATTTTTAAAAATTTTATTAATTACGAAACATTTATTGCATCAAAAAATATTTACATTCTTTTGTTTACTGTCTTTTGAAAATGTAAAATTTTTGTAGGCTATTAAATCTTTTCCACTCACACTTTCAATTACTGATACCGACATTTTCTCACTATTAAAATCTTGAGTGGAAATCTTTTCGCACATCAATTCACTATTACAATGAGAACTGAACTGACTAAGTGGTATACAAATTATTAGTGTCAATTATTTGACTAAAGAAATTATGGTAACCATAGTCATACACACAAGCTTTTATTTAATGGGACACCTTGTATATTATTTATTTAATTTTAGTATTTTTTATGAGATTTAAATTATATTTATAATCATTAAGTTATTAAATGGAGTTTACCTATAGTTTATTCTTTTAAAAAATTAAAAAAACAACCCAAAAAATGTTTTGCATTGTTTAAAAAATTCTGTTGCCATAATCAATTACTATGTATTTTTTCAATTACAAATAAACCAGTTCACCCTCGAGTTTACAAAGGATGCCGGCTTCGGTCGCCTTTTAAAATAAACAGGTTAAAAAAACTTTACGACTTCTACGGTGCACCTGCGTGTGTGTGGCCGGTACAAATAGGATATTTTTGATTTTACTCCGGTCGCCTCAACAGGTTAAAAAAACTGCACAGTTTTGCCCATACACGCTCAGGTCTACCTGAATAAAAAACTGTGCAGGTCTACCGTGGGCAGACCGTGGGTATACCCACGGTAGACCGTGGGTACACCTGCACGTCTGTGGGGGCTCTTACTCCGTATTTAAAATGTTATTTAGTTTTTAAAATCAAAACTTTAAAATGCCTACTTCCTAGGTACCTAACGATACGAAACCCACGAAACGGCGATTGAAAGAGAGATACAGTAGTTTTCGCGTAGATAACGATGACGTCGCTGGGTTCTTTACTAAACGCGCGGACCCTACAAGGCAAGTCTTTCTTTAATTTATTGTTTCAAGAAATTGCGACAATATATTTAACCTTATATTTCACCAATTATGTGTGAATGCGTGGTTACACGGTCTCATTTAGTTTCAAGAAGTTGTACCTAACAATATTCAGGTATACCAGCCAAAACAAACTTAATAAAAAACAAAACAAATCATGGGTGTGAACAGGTACCGACAGAAGGGGTGGGGCAGCTGCCCCTTCCAGCCATCAACAAAGTTAATATTCTTTTTGTGAACGTTAAATTTATATGTAGATTTAAAATCTCCGCAACGATAAATACAATAAAAATATACTATATAAGCAATAGGTAAAGGTACATCGGCTAGTAAAGCAACAACAAAGGATGTCCAGGATTTTTATTTATATTTTGCCACCCACTTTTAACTATAACCAAGAAGAATAGAAAAAAATCGTCCTGTTTAAAAGTTTCGTACTTTTTCATCTATTATCTTTTGGGCATAAAAAAACAAAAATTAAAAGGTAAACTTTTTTAATTGGACACCCTGTATATTATCTCACCATTAAAAAGATCTTTTAAAAGGCTTTACATAAATACCACATTAAATATACTTCGGAAATATGGCCATTTAAATAATTTCCATTACATCTACACTCTCTGCTAAGTGCAGTAGGTAGGTATAAATGGAAATTAAATCTACTATTTTTCAGATTTAAGTGGTCATATTTCGAAAACTATTAAAGATAGGTATATCAAATGTGGTATTTTTGTAGAGCTTTCATAAAAAAAGTTTACCTTAACATTTTTCTTGAATTTTTGATGTTCATTTGTGTCTTGTTTTATACTCAAGAGATAATAGGCGTAAAAGTATGAAACTTTTATACAGGACATTATTGTTTTTTATTTTTATTGGTTATTGGTAAAAGTAGGTGGCAAAATATAAATAAAAACGTCATCCAATCGGAAATGTTTAAATGCCAGGATTCACGTTATTGTAACATTTCGTATTGTATGATTCACGTACATCCTTTGTTACTGCTTTACTGGCCGATATACCTTTAGCTATTGTTTTTACAGTATCTTCAGCTACACTAGCTACACGCCCTTATACACGCCACAAACTAAAAATGAAAACAAAAATAATTTAAATTTTGTCGTCTGTAAGTGTTTTTGGAGGATGGTATTTATATTACAAACAAATGTGCACAAATCTAAATAAAAAAAAGTGCATACCTCATTGTCGAGCTAATTGTAAAGTAATTAAGCAATGATGCACAACTGTTTATAAAATAGTGTGTTAAACATATGTTGCAAAATTCAAAATTACAATCTGTGTAGGTATCCATGTTTCATTTAATAGTTAATTAACCAGTGGTAATAAACTAAACTAATTTAAAACTTTAATTTTCCAGTGTTATTTTATGGTAGTTTCTACTTTGTTTTTTAAAAAATAAACAATTTTAATTATTAATAACATTCTGTCTTATTGCTAGTACCTATTACTTTAAGTAACTTAGGTGAAAACCAAGTCGGTATTCAGCCTATTTTTTTCTTGGATGAAAACAATCGCTTTCAAATCTTAGTACAATATGTTTTGTGTCATCAGATGCGATTGGGAATTCAAATTAAGGAGCACAGTGTTGCAATACGGTCAAACAGCTGATAAAAATGGGTATCTAGATTAAATTTGGCGAAGAATATTTACATAAATTACCTGATTAGTCATTAAATTTCACGAAAAATATTAGGCATCATTGTTTGACAACCTAAATAACACAAAGCAGGATAATAGTCAGTGTTTCGAGAAACTTTATAGCCATAAAGCGTAAGTTCCTCGTTATTTAGACTTGAACTGCAGATAAACCAAAACTGACTTCGCACGTTTTGCTTCATTGCTGAATTTTTAATTAAATCCATGATGGCTACCACTAAAACGCTTAACACTATTTGTAGACTAACTATTTTCTTATTTTTTATTACATTCATCCCATAAATCATAAAACTTCTTTAAAAAATAGAATTCTTACTGCAACAACAGAAAGCAAAACTTGATTATGAAATGTCATTATGTTCTAAATTTGCAACTGCAACGTTGCCAAGTCGCTAAATTTTATTTTTTAATTTTTGGATATAATAACATCTGTCAATTACTTTCATCTTAACCGGAATTGGTGTAAATTTGCATGTGCGTATTGTTAAATCCATGGATATTTCATTTGTTTACCTTTTTCAAAAGCACCGCAGATTTAGGCCAAGTTTATAAATCAGAATTTAATTTTAGTATTAGTATAACCTAACTTAAATTTAGAATTTTTTTGGTGGTAATAGAATAGAATAGAATAGAATAGATATATAATAATTACCTACATTAAAAAAAATAGGAAATGTAACTTGAATGAAGAGGAGTTACCAGTTTTGGATTTTAGAGAATTTATAGGTCGTTTTTTAAGACCAGAAGATTAAATTTGATTTATAAACACTTCAATTCAAATGTCTGTTCTTAAATCTTGTGACTAATGCTAATACTAATACTAATACTAAAATTAAATTTTGATTTATAAACCAGGCCTTAGTCTAGATGTATTAGGTTTTTTATACAAATAATTAAATTTAACTTTTGTTTACATAAATATGCTTAGAAATAAATAGAAGATGATTTAATTATAAATATTTTTACGTAAACCATTTCTTGGCATGGTCAATTTGTATTCCTATTTTAGTATTTATTCCTTACTTAGATAGGAATTTGACCATGCCGAGAAATGGTTTCTACTCTTTACGCGAAAACCGTACATCAAACAAAAAAAAGTCAAGAGATCAAATTGGTTCTAAACTAAACGAGGATTTAAAAAAGATTTTTATTTCAGAAAAATCCAGTGGCGTACAATTTTTTTCTTAAAAATATTTACCCTAAACTCCTTGTAAATCCTTCAAACTTTTAATCGCGCCAACCCTATAACATTGGATTTGTAATAAAAAAATGTATATTTACGTGTTTGACTTTTTGAAAAATAAATGACGGTGAACACATACCATGAAGTTAGCTGTTTACCCTGGTTGGCAGGTATTATGCCTAGGAAATAAGTAGCCAACCTGGGCCCTGATTCTTAACTTCTCGATAGGTGACGATTCGGTCGGTATCGAGTTCTCGATATTCCTTTCGAAACCTATCGGCCTTATTTTCTTATCTGTTTTTACGTGAATTATTAATAGGATAAAGACTTATTTAATAAGGATTGTGCCTAGTTACGGAACTCGGGAGATATCGACTGTGAATCGAGTTTCAAATAAGTTAAGAATCACCATTCGGTAGCGACTCGATACGTTACGTCTCGAGATAGCGTTTATGGCTGTTATGGCATTATCTACATATTATAAACTTTTCATTTATATAAATAAAAATGTGACGGTATTAATGTCAACATTTTTTATTAAATTTTTAATTGCACACAACCCAGGATATTGTCCCAACCCCGGAAATTTATTTATTGAAAACTTTTATTGTTAAAAAAATACCAGAAAAAGGATGAGGGATTATACAGCCGGATCTTGTTCTATAATCTAAACAACTGATTTCTGCTAGTTTATCCAAGTTTTAATTTAACCAGTCTTTATTGCATTCCAAAATTAAATCCAACAACATGGCTTTTAGGTATCTTTAATGGAAAGAATAATAAAAATCGTATTAGGGCAGCTCTAGTGCGGATGAGTATTTAAAGAGGTAACAAATACCTAGCGAAAATCGATTTTTAGAGTTTCTGTGTACTTACCACTTCCGTCTTAATGGGTTTTCTCTTTAAAGTTCCGTAAATGTCGGAAATTTTATAGCATTGTTAACTCTAAGCCTAAACTTTATTGAATGTCCATACAGTAATGTTTTTCTTAAAACTGTGTTAAGCCATGTACAGACTTGGATACAAACGGGACAACATTGTCGGCCGATTGTATCTTGTTCAAAAATTTTCAGTAACAAAGTTGGCCAACATTTGCAGATATGTATAAGTGTTTTGCATCCACACTAGTTTTAAAGCTCGTACAAACTTGCCGAAGTTTTCCATATTTAATGGAAAACAGGCGACTTGCCATGGTGTTTGTAACAAGTCAGCCGACCAATTTGCAACATTCGAGATACAGTCGGCCAACAAATGTTTTCGCCGATTGTATCCAAGTCTGTATGTGGCTTTAGGTTCAACAATGATTTGTATTAACAGCATAAACATTTAGGTATTGACTTGATTATAAATATATATATTTTTTTATCTTTGAGACAGCTCACGAAGACTTAATGCCTAAGTACCAGAGTACCGTAGGTGCCGAGTTTTTAGATAGTTAACCCATCTTTTTGTCCTGTTCCGTCAACGTTGTTGTACAAACACTATTTATTTATTTATTTATTTATTTAACAAACAAACCAAATGACAAATTACAAATTAAAAATTGTTACAGTTGCCGAAAATATAATATATTTGGCATATGAGTGGAAGCAAAATGAATCAGGAGATTTGTGTTTTGCTCCAAAAATGATTGATAAAACATAAATAATTTAATAAGTTGACCCACTGAAGACACAACCACTAAAAGATGCATTTATTGCATATCACGGTACTTTTTAGAGACCGAAATTATTTTAAACAATTACTACCACAACATCTTTCCTACCTAAAAACGTTTTTCCGGCTAGGAATTAAACTCTATACTCTAGTGGCCTAGGTTAGAAGCAGATACTTTTTCACTATGCCACCACTACCATGTTTCAGAATTTATTTTTATTTTTTAATTTATTAAATATATACATATGTACAAGGACAACCAGTTAGGACTGGATAGAACCATTTTGTGTCTTTTCTCGAAATAAAAAAAAAGTGAATTAGCTGTGTTAAGTATTTTTCTTTCTTTAGAACTAAAAGGAATTTAAACTGAAACTCAAAAAGCTTTATTGTCCAAGGAATAAATCTTATTGATAAAGCCAATCCTATAAGCAATATGCAATTATACAGAGGTGTTTCCTAACAATGGTACGAAAATTAGGAGGTTGATTCCTTATGTCTTTTATGAAAAAAAGTTAATATAAACATATGCCTGAACTTACCTCATTTCTGAGATACAGGGCGTTAAAGTAAAAAAAAGGTATTTTTTAAATATCTTAAAAACCGCTTTAACCGATTTGAATAAAATTTGGTTAACTTATTTAATGTCATAAGGCTTTTGTAAAGCTTTGCCTTAAATAAAATTATTGGGTCCAGTGGCGTCTCAGTGGGCACCACAGCTAATATTATTGAGAAGAAAATGTACGCTGCAGACTGTTTATGAAGTTTCTATATTTTTTATTTTTCTAATTAAGCAATTAAAAATCCAAAATTTAGTCTCTTGTATTTCCTTCGTATCTAGCATCGTTAAAAAATTAAATTAAAGTCACTTTAATGTCTTCTAAAAGGTGCTCATAGACAACATGATATAAAAAACAAAAATAGAAAGTTAACAATTTTTTGCCCTAAAATAAATAAGCAGTTTATCGAAAATCTTTTCTACTTTTTAGAATGAAAGCGGTTTCATTTTTTTTTTTTTTGAAAACGAAGAGATACAAAGAAAATACAGGAGACCAAAAAATTCCCTTTTTGTTCCTTAATCTGAAAAAAAAACATAAAAACTTTATAAAAAGTTATTGGCGTAGTTTTTTTCCTAATAATATTGGCTGTAGTGCTCACTAAAACAAAAAACATCTTACCGATAAATAAATCAACATAAGATAACGTAAATCTAGCAGTAACAAGCAACAAAAAAATCCTAGGTTGGTAAAAAGTACTGCAACCACTGATCTCGATGGATTGCCAATGTTATAACCTGCGCGAAACAAAAGTTACATTTCATGGGCGAAAAACCGGTTTGCCACGGCTTTTAAGTGCGCATGTTCGTCCACCCATTCATTTGTTTACTGCGCCAGGTCGTAAAAATCCGAAAATGCTTCTTGCCACTGCGGATCTAAATGTGGGTTATCTATGACTGCAACTCACTAAATATCTTTAAATCGGGCATGAAGAATTTAATAGTAATATCGGCACCGTTGCCAGATTTCACTCTTTTGTGCTATACGTATCTTTTTTGTTTTTTTAATGGATTGTCCCCTTTTTTTTTAATGCAATAAATTGCGCAGGCCAAATTTAATAGGTCCACAAATTTTCAAAATTTCATTTTTACCAGCTGTTAAGATATGACAACACCACATTTTAGGTAAAAGTTCAAATGCGCTCAAATATCTCCAAAGCCGCTTAGGCTGCGTTTACAAATTTCGGAATTTTAGGTTTTTGGGCAAGTAAAATTGAACAGTGATACTATCATTGTTGCCAGATTTTCCAGTTTTGCGTTACATATAATATTTCTGGTATTTTAAATGGAATGTCCTATTAATTTTAATTGCAATAAAAGGAAAGTGCCAATTTTCGTAAGCTTTCAAATTTTTAAATTTTAATCCTTACCAGTTACTGAGATATGACAACACCGCAATTCTATTAAAATTTTCCAACAATGCTAATATTACTGAATAATTAGAAATGCCGAAAAACCGCTAAATACCAAATTTTGTAACCACAGCTTTAGTGGTTTTAGAGATATGTAGACGCTAAATAACTTTTTGCCGAAAGTGTAGTGTATCATATCTCGACAACTTATAAACACAGAATTTTGAAAATTTAGGAATCGACTTAATTTAATCAGCCCAATTTAATGCAATAAGAAGAAATGGGGAATTCCATTTAAATTACTAAAATAAATACGTGTAGCACAAAACTGGAAAATCTAGCAACAGTGCCGATATCACTATTTAATTCCACATGTCCTATGCACCTTAGATACCAAATCTAGTAAACATAGCTTTAGCAGTTTTAAAGATATTTAAAAGTTGCAGTTCTTTTACTAAAGCAGTGTAATCTAAAAATAGAGTTAAAATCTTGTGGTAAAATAGGTTCAATTAAATTAAAAAGATAATAATTCAATCAGACACAAAAGAAGCATACATAAACACACAATGTAAATAAAAATTAAAAAGTGGTCAGATATAATTAAAAGTAGTAGGTATGTAATTTAAAATAAATAAATATAAAGTAACATATCCATTAGCTAATTTAAACTCATTTAAAAACTCACTAATACAATAATAGGATTTTGATGGATCAATTTTTTGTCTGAATTCTTAAAATAATAATTTTTATTAAATAAAATAGAAGAGATACTACATAAAATCAAATTATTCTTTAGCATCTTATTTATTGGTTTGGTTATGAAAGCGTCTAATTATTTTCGATACATTTTAATAAAAAGGTTTCGT
>JACEGR010012178.1:0-12361 GCA_014170235.1 Listronotus bonariensis | reverse complement strand
GAGAAAATATTATTGAAAATTCAAATTCTTTTTCAACTAATAAATGATCAAATTTGGTAAAATTAATAAAATCGGATTGTTTTGCAAAATCATTTTTTATAAAGATCATCGTACCACCATGTATTGAATATTTTCTAGAAAAATTGGATATCACTGTGTAATTTTGTAAATAAATAGGTTCATCATATTTCAACCAATGTTCAGTTACAAGAAATAAATCTGGAAAATTATTATTTTCCATAAGTATAAACAATTCATCCGCTTTATTTCTTATAGACTGAACATTTAAAAGTATCATGGATAACATACATTTTGTGGTGTTTTGCCTAAAAATTATTAGATTTGTTTGGTGATGTAGGGATATTTACAATATTTGAGTCAAACTGATTGATATTATTAAAGCTATTAAGAATTTTGTTTTCAGATTCATTATTAGTTTTAACAAATATAAGTGTTTTAAAATTGTTTTTATTAAAAATAATATTGCATACAATCTCATCAATAAACAAATTGCTATGTTTTTATACAAAAATTCATTAATGTTTAAAAATGATATAGAAACCGCAGAACCTCTATTTATATTATACAAACAATTTTGTAGATTATGGTTAAATAAAGATATTTTATCACGATTAAAATAATCTTTTAAAGGACATGATATAAATAAAAAATTTGTGTTGAGACACAACTTCAATTTGCTGATAATCTCACTAATTCTAGGATAATTCGAGTTTTTAAAGTCATTATATCCTGCAAATATAATAACATAATCATTAATACTAAAATTTTTTGTAATTATTTCCATATCATTAATTATATTTTTAAAATTAGCTCCAGGTTTTATAATAGATTGTATTTCAAAATTTTGTAATTTATTATGTTTGCGAATACTATTGCAAATAAATCTGCCATATTCATCGCATAAAACAAGTATCTTACCCTTTTTCCCTAAAGAAATATTATTTAAACCATTATTTTTTAATATAAACGATGACATATTAACTTTGGAAACATTAGTTAGTGTTTTTACTTCATCATTCTTGATTTTCGCATCAACTTGTTCGCAAATATTTTCAAAACCAGCAAATTCTTTCTTCTTTTGTTTTTCTTGTTTTTTTCTTCTTCATTTACTTTTAGGCCGGATACCTTATTTTTCATTAAAAAGATATCATTTTTATAGTTATTATTTGTAATTAAAGATAATGTGTTATCATCTGAACTATTTATTAACGGCTTCATTTTGTTATATTTCAAATTATCCTTAATGTTTAAATTATTAATTATATTTGACTTTTTCTTCATTTTTTCATTGAGTTGGTGCATCAAAAAATACTTTGTCATAGCTGTCCATGTCCATAAAATTATTTACGTTGACACTTACCGAACGCATACGTTTTTTGCTGTTCGATCGTATACATTCGCTAACTGAATACGAGCTTAAGACGAATGCGTTTATTTGAAGATTAGCCAGTTAGTTTTTCTTTACCCAATCTAGATTTTTTGTAATCCCATTTTTAACCGAACGTTACCGGTGAATTTTCATAAATGCCATTCGCTAACCACCGCATGCCACGGAGAAACCTTACATATGTCGGTGGTTGACGTTTTGATAATATACGTATCTTTTTTAACTCTCTTAACTGCACATAGATATGTGCTTTTTTCTTTGGCCTTATTGCTTCTTGCGTTGCCATGTGCCTAGTAAATTAGCTCGATTTTTATTAAGGAAGAGTTATACGGGGCGATAGTTTTGTAGTTGTTTTGGAGTATTAATAACTTTTATGTTTTAACCTGAAAAATAAATTAGGTAAAGGACTTATTTACTAAATGACCTTTTTTGACCAACAGCGCCTAAAAATGTTATGTCATAGCTTCACTTTACTTTTAGTTAATTTTGTTAATGTTTTAGTTTATTATATTTTATTCATACTCTCTTTACTTAAGTTCTTATTGTTTTCTGTTAAGTTAGCTAAATTTTTACCTTTCCAGCGACCTTGCCTGGCTAATATTTTATAATTAGGAAAATTGGTACAAATCCCAAGAAAAAACCTTTGGGAATCGGCAAATAAGAAGGCATTGTTTCGTTTATAATATAACCGACACTTGTTGGGAATATTGGGTTGGTGCATCAAAAAATGCTTTGTCATAGCTGTCCATGTCCATAAAATTATTTACGTTGACACTTACCGAACGCATACGTTTTTTTGCTGTTCGATCGTATAATTCGCTAACTGAATACGAGCTTAAGACGAATGCGTTTATTTGAGAATTCCCCAGTTAGTTTTTCTTTACCCAATCTAGATTTTTTGTAATCCTTTTTTTAACCGAGCGTTACCGGCGAATTTTCATAAATGCCATTCGCTAACCACCGCATGCCACGGAGAAACCATACAATTGGTGGTGGTCGACGTTTTACCATATGCCAAGTGAATTAGCTCGAGTTTGTATTAAGGAAAGTTTTACAGGGAGATAGTTTTCTAGTTGTTTTGGAGTATTAATAACTTTTATGTTTTAACTTAAAAATAAATAAGGTAGAGGACTTACTTACTAAATGAACCTATTGACAAACAGGGCCCAAAAATGTTATGTCATTGCTTCACTTTACTTTAAGTTAACTTTTGAATGTTTCAGTTTATTTTATTTTATTTATACTCTGTTTTACTTAGGTTCTTATTGTTTTCTGTTAGGTTATCTAGGTAAATTTTTACCATTCTAGCGGCTTTGCCTGGCTAATATTTTATAATTAGGAAAATTGGTACAAACCCCAAGAAAAATGCCTTTGGGAATCGGCAAATAAGAAGCTGGATAAATAGTTTTGTGTTAAAAAGAAAAAAGAAGAAAATTTAATTCCGTTTATAATAAAACGGACCATTGTTGAGAAAATTGGGTCGGTGCATCAAAGAAATGTTACCAATGTCAAAGAGTAATTTACTTATTTTAATTACCTTTGGGTATATTATTGTTAGTTTTAATTTGTTTATATTTTAAAAATAAACTTTATTAAACTAGGTCAGTAAATTAAGCCAAACTGTATCAATTCTTCACCAATAAAATCCTGGATTATTTTTTGTTAAAAAATAATACGTAAGATTTCCGCCAGCAGATTAATTTTAAATAATTTATTTTTTTAACTGTTGAATAAAGATCATTCTATTTTTTTTTTAATTTATCTATTTAAAAAAGCGTTTAACGATTAAATGACAAAGACACCTTTATTTAGACTATTTAGCTAATTTTTTAAGCTAAGCTAAATTTTAAGAATAAGAAAAGGTTATTTTTTTCTAAAACGAACACTTTTTTAATACACCATTAGAAAAGTCTTTTAAAAAGCTTTATATATACAGGGTGATTCAAAAATCGATCACGAAACTTAAGGGGGTGATCCTACTTGACAAAATAGGGGTAGAGCTTCATATATATTTTTTTGTCATTTGTTTTCGAGTTACAAGCCGTCAAAGTTCAATTTTTATTTTGGTTTTTTCGCCATATTGCATTTAGTTTTTAACCAATCCAGTTGATGTTTGGCACACAAATCGAGCTTTGCGGATTCTAAAATTTTAAGATTACAGTACTTTTTTAAATACCGCCAGAGGGCACTTTACCTAAAACTTAAAATTTATTTCCATTATAACTTTTATTTTGATAGATATCGCAAAGCTGGGGAGCCATTTTATAGACAATCAAAAACTTAAAAAATAAGGTACTCTTTATTAAAGTGTATAAACCTTACCGTTTAAGCATCAATACACAATCAAATTACCTACATACATACAGGGTGTCCAGTAACTCAACCTAGAAACTTTACAGGGCGTTTTTTTTTTTAAATATTTAACACACCGTAGTTCAAAAACTAAGACGTTTAGAACATAAATATGTTTATATGAAGTTTTTTCTAATTTTCTGTTGTAAAATAGTCCCGTAAAGTTTGTCAATTTAGTTACTGGACACCCTATATGTACGTAGGTAATCTGATTGAAATTGATGAAAACTTTGATGACTATTGGTACCTAAACGGTGACGTTTATCGACTTTATTAGAGAGTACCCTATTTTTTAAGTTTTTGATTGTCTATAAAATGACGCCCCCAGCTTTGAGATATCCGTCAAAATAAAAAAGTTATGATGTTCTTGGTTATGTTTACAATTGGTTGGCGAAATTTAAATGAAAATAATTAAATTTTATAATAGAAATGATTTTCTACAGAATTTTTGTCTTTGTCATTCATAGTTAAGGTACAAAAATAAGATTTTATATATAAAATATACCTAGTATAAAATTGCCAGTAATATTGGTATGGTAAATGTTTCACGACAATAAACCTCTTTTGCGAACGTACAGAGACGATAGGCTGTAGTAACGCAGAAGTGTACAGTAATGTTATTAAATTAATTTCTGTATGTTTGCTAAAATACCTCTGAAACTTTGCATAGACGAAATTGCGAATAAATCCTATTAAGGGACTATAAAGTTAACTAATTTTCTAACGTTGCAACTTATGAATATGAATTTGCACCATTGTTGTATCTTTACACACTCCGTGTATGCTTTTAAATTTTTAGCTTTAAATGGATTTTTAGGTAGATTTACAAATAAAAGAGATAACTGCTATATACAGAGTGTTCTACAATAAAATGCTGATCCTTAGGAAAGTGAATTCTTAGAAAGTTCAGTTAAACCTGTCATAACTTTTACGATAAAAGGGAGTACATTTGAAAAAAATCTTTGTTTTTTTTTAAATATTTCTCAATTTGTTTTAGTGGCGGTATATTAAAAATTTAAACTAATATTTTAAAGAAAAATGTGAAATGCTTTTCTTAGAAAAAAATTAATTTTATAATTTTCATTCCACTGTTAAGACACCTTAAAGTATTTTTGTATGGCCATAGGACATCAACGTGGTAATTAACTAAAGGTATCTGGTATTTTAAAGACACTTTTGTAAAAGTGTATATAGACTGTCCACGAATGGGGTTAACAAGAAGACAAATGAACCAAAAATTTAATTTTTCGAAAAAAGTCATTCGTCATGAAAATGTTTGCTTGTAAAAAAATAGGATTCACGAAGAGAAAATGTTGATTTTTTTACAGAGTTCGCAAAATCGTCAAAAACATGATTTTTCTTTAAGAGTAAACTACCTTTATTTTTTATTTTTAAGCACAATGTAATTAGGAAAATGTATTTAGAATAATGTTTTCAATCAATAAAAACAATAATACAACATTTTATTGAACTCCAGAATTTGGCGAAAATACCTTAATCACATTCTTTTCAGCTAAAAAATGTGTTGTGTAGGAATTTAAAAAAGCAGGAGTTTAAAAAGCAAATTATGAAAGTTTTTAGATCATTTTATTACACAAATATAAAATATTTAATTTTTAATAACTCCAAAGTAAGTTATATGAAAATTTTTGACACCCTTGTAACATTAAACTCATTCAAAATGCTATTTTAAAAATGAAAACTAAAGCTACTTTACTCTTGGAGATAAATAATGTTTTTAAAGTTTATGCAAACCCTGTTTACAAAATTAGAATTAATCCAAATTTCATTCCAAACATTTAAAACTTAAAATTAATTTACCTTGTCACATCCTTTTTCTGCATTAAAATTACATACAGGATGTCCAAAAAGGTAAAGTAATAAATGATAGGGTGATAGAGTAAGCCAAAATAACGTTGGTACTTCATATAAAAAAGTTCTATCACTCTTTACTAGAGAGAAATTGAACTTTAAAGTGGATGTAAAAAAGCTTATTTCAAATATAACTTTTGAACCGTTGCGTTGCCTTAGCACAAATAATATTTGGGCTCGTAAATAACCTTACAGTAACGCTTCTTTCCATAGGTAAACGAGGTTAGTAATTAGGTTATACAGGTTGTGACGATTTTTTCCAATTAATGTATGCATTTTAAAACAGGTAATAAATTCGATATTTTGTTTTAATCACCTAATTTCTTTATCACTTTTATACAAAAAGGTATATCATATTTGAATCGATATCTTGGACCATTTTTTATAAAATCGCATTTTAAATCCACACATACAAGCATTTTGTACGAAGTAAAAAAATATATATTAATAATTTGTTTTTAAAGAATTATGAAATGTAATAATATTATAAAAAATAATCTTTATCTGTATTAGTAAGTTTAAAAGTCACACAAAAATATTTGTAATAATTTTACCATACTCTAATAATTTTCTTTAAAAAATTAATTTTTTTATTACAAACAAAATGCCGGACTGGATATAAAATGCGATTTTATAAAAATAAGTCAAAGATATTGATTTAAACAAAGTACTACTTTTTTGTAACAAAAGAATAAAGGAATTAAACGGTCAAAGCAAAATGTCAAATTTGTCACCTGTATTAAAAATGCATAAATTAAATGGAAAAAATCGTCGCACCCTGTGTAAATCTGAATTATTAAACAGAAGTTTACTGATTAAAAGAAGCAGCACTTTAAAGTTATTCGGTAGCCCAAATATCATTGGAACTGTGGCAACAGTTCAAAAGTTAAAATTGGATAGTTTTTTTGTATTCCAACTTTTAACGTTAATATCTCCCTAACGAAATGAGATAAAACTTTTTTTATATGGAGGACTAACATTCCACAATATATAAAATTTAACTGGGTAAAGTGCTAATTTAGCCCAAGGTAAAGAATTGTTTGCAAAAGGAAAGAAAAGGCGCGCTTGTGGCTGCTTCGGTTGTATCGGCAAGGGTCGATCTCCGGAGTTAAGCAGTGAAATGCGCGCCCATAATTTGGATGGGTGTCCGGCAACAGCGGTGTTTTGGGCAACGGCACACGGTGTTCTGCTCGGGGATGCGGACCGAGCAACAACCATCCAAGTTATGGAATGAATGGTGTGTGAATGAGAAGGAGTAGGGGGTCAAGGTACAATAAGCCTTCAGGCTGCAGTGCACCACCTAGGGGGCGGTCGTCGGACCTGGTGGGATGACCCCGAAAGGGTCAAAAAAAAAAAGGAAAGAATAGTGGCAATAAGCTTAATAATAGGTTAAAAGAAGAATTGTACCCTTAATGGTACGGTAAATTAAAAAAAAACGTTTTTTAAGAGAACAGTAGGAAATAAACAAATAATTTTTTTAGTTTTAAAAATAAAATTTTCGCAAATCATCTACCCCAAATGTGATTATCCGCACACGATTAAAAATTATTGTTAAATTAATATTCTTTACAGGAAAGATTTAAAAAGTACTGTCGCGAAAGTCGACTGTTACTAAAGTATTTTTTGTGTATTCCAGGGGTATGCAATTAAAAATCTCTTATTTCTTAAAACCTCTATAAAATAAAAAACAATTTAAAAGTTTTAGGTTTCATTTGCATAAAAATTGGTGGCGGACACTTTTTGTCGAAAATATTTGTTTAAGTACCGCTTGAGACGCCACTGGGCTAAATAAATTTATGCAAGTTAAACCCAAGTTAGCCTTCTAACGCAACAAATAACTGCCAAATTTTATAAAACTCGAATAGAAAATATTAAAGATATCAGTAAAAAAAACTTTATCTGGTAAGCAATCTTTTATGCTAGAATCAAACTCTAAATATTTTTAACAGTATTTTGTTACACCTTTTATACTATCTACAAGAGAGCAAATAAAATGGTAGAGATATTAAAAATTCAAAACAAATGTAATTTTTGGTTAAACTAAAAGTAAAATACAGTTAATAGATTAATCAATGCATATTTATGTGAAATACCGTTTCAAATAAATATGCATTGATTAATCATTAACTGTATTTTTTTAGTTTGACCAAATTACATTTGTTGATTTTAACTATCTCTACCATTTATTTGCTCTCTTGTAGACTGGTATAAAAATTATTGACAAAAACTGCTGTTAAATATTTGAGTTTATTCTGGCATAAAGGTGCAGCACCAGATAGTAATATTCTATTCGGTTACTATCAAAATTTGAGGATGGATGAAGAGCTAACTGAGTTTAGCTTCATCGATTCTTTGACCCAAATAACGTCTCAAGCGACATAAACAGTGTTTCGTTTCTCATACTATGTTTATAAATATTTAAAACGGCTTACTCAAAGGATAATAAAGTGCAGTACCTGGAATACACCAGAAATGCCACCGCTCATAACAAAGAAATATTAATTTAACAAATATTACAATCGTGTGCGGGTGAAGATGAGCCCTATTTTAAAACTAAAAAGAAATTGTTTGTTATTTTGTTATAGCAAAAAACGTTTTTTAATTTACCGTACCGATAAGAGCCTGTGCTCTTTAACCTATTATTAAGCTTGTGCACTATTCTTTCCTTTTTTTTTTTGACCTCGCGCCGCAGCCTGGTGACCCCTGCCCTTCTCATTCGCACACCATTCGTGTAACTGGTGGTATTTATCTGACAAGCGCAATTATATAGTTTTACCGGCGCATTTCATAGCCTTCCCTTATTCTTCAAGCAACGTGGTTCCACTCCTCTGTGCAAATGATCAAATAAAAAAATGCTAGCCTAGATAGATACAAAATATCAGTAACATTGAACTGTTGCCACAGTTCAATGATATTTGAGCTGCCGAGATAACTTAAAAGTGCATTTCTTTGTCAGTAAACTTCTGTTTGTATTCAGATTTACACAGAAGATGATTTTTTCCATTTAGTTTACATCATTTTTAATACAGGTGACAAATTTGACTTGATACCACTTTGACCATTTAGTATTCTTTTATTACAAAAAAATGTGCTACATTAATCATCATCTTTGACTTAATTTTTATAAAATCGCATTTTATGTCAGTCCGGCACGACCCACATTTCTTAATAAAAGAATGAAAATAATCAAATATGTTAAAGTATACAAATATTTTGTGTGACATACTAATGCAGATAAAGATATTACATAATGTGCCATTTCATAGTCTTCAAAAACATTGATAATATATTTTACTTCGTACAAAATGCTTTATGTGGATTTAAAAATACGATTTTATAAAAAATGGTCCAGATAATCGATTCAAATATATTTTGTATAAAAGTAGATAAAAGCCAGGTGATTAAAACAAATATCGGAGGTAACCTGTTTTAAAATACGCCATCGTGGAAAGCAGCCTGTATGGCAGCAACGCGTTACATGAGCTTGGACCCACTGTAAGGTTGTTGCAGTGTGTGCTAGGCAACGCAGCAGTCAAAAGTTATATTTGAAATAAATCCCACTTATGCTCTCTAGTAAGAGTGATAGGGCACGACCAACGTTATTTGGCTTGCTCCTAATCATTTATTACTTTTGCCTTTTTGGATTTGTGTATGTGTTGCAATGCGAAAAGGATGTGAGCAAGGTGATTAATTTTTAAGTTTTAAATGTTTGGAATTAATTTTACAAACGAGGTTTGCATAAACTTTAAAAGGCACATTATTTATCTCCAGAGTAAAGTAACTGGATTTTCATTTTTAAAATAGCATTTTGAATGAGTTTAATGTTTGGAGTGTCCAGAAATTTTCATATAACTACGGAGTTATTAAAATTAAATATTTTATATTTACAATGTCACTTTCATAATTTGCTTTTAAACTCCTGCTTTCAAAGTCTATATACATTTTTTAACTGAACGATGAATAGGTATTTTCGCCAAATGTGTATTGTTTTTATTGATTGAAAACTTTGACCATTCTAAATACATTTCCTATTACATTGATAGCAAGAAATAAGTTTCTTAAAGGCATGTTTTGGATTTTACTCTGTAAAAAAATCAACATTTCTGTGTTTCGCAAGCAAAATATTTTCATGATGACTTTCGAAAATTGGTACTGATTCATTGTCTTTCTTGTTAACCCCAGACATCTGCTTTGCAAGATGTCTTTTGCCGAATACTGCTGGTGGTATTACCGCGTTGACCCAGGTGTGTAACAGTGGAATGAAAATTATAAAGGTAATTTTTCTGAAGCATTTCACATTTTCTTTAAAAATATTAGTTTAAATTTTTAAATATATACCGCCACTAAAACAAATTGAAGAGCTGTTAAAAAAACAAAGAGATTTTTCAAATGTACTCATACAGCCTCATGAGTTATGACAGGTTATTTGAACTTTCTAAATTGCTTTCTAAGGATCAGCGTAAGAGGCTACTCTGTATGTATTTAATATCTACAAACTAAGCTAAGAGTTAAGCGCAGCACAGGTGATAAATACGGCTGTACAAGAATTCATAAGTTGCAACAGACAGAATTAGTTAACTTTATGGTTGCCAATGAGATTTGATAGCGAACAAATGCATGCAAAGTTTCCAGTATTTGCTTGAGCATGAAGCCAATTTAATAATTGTGCAGCCTGCGTGCTGTTTGGCCTATCTCCTGCGTACGTTCTGTTGATGGGTGAGCCCCACCCTGCCAATATTACTGGCAATTTATACTGGGTATATTTTGTATATAAAAATCTTATTTTTGTGTGCCTTAACTATGAATGATGAACAAATTCTGTGAAAAATCATTTCTATTATAAGAATTTAATTATTTCATTTAAGCTTCGCCAACAATAATAACACATAATCATAACTTTTTTATTTTGACGGATATCTCAAAGCTGGGGGCGTCATTTTATAGACAATCAAAAACTTAAAAAATAGGGTACTCTCTAATAAGAGTCGATAAACGTCACCGTTTAGGTACCAATAGTGCATCAAAGGACCTCATCAATTTCAATCGAATTGGTACGCATGCGTACATATAGGGTGTCCAGTAACTAAATTGACAAACTTTACGGGACTGTTTCTACAACAGAAAGTTAGAAAAAACTTCATATAAACATATTTATGTTCTAAACGTTTTGAACTACGGTATTGTTAAATATTTAAAAAAACTTAATAAGCTGGTCAATGTATGGTAATTTGTTGACTGTATTGATCTTAAATAACAAAGGTTACTTTTAATAAGGGGAAGTGCCTTGTTCCACAAGTTTTTGATTGTCTATAAAGCCTACATTGCGTCTCCTCAGTAAAGAAATTATAATGAGTAAATTTGCAAGTTTTTTAGGTAAGTACCCTCTGTGTTAAAAGTACTGTAATCTTAAAATTTTAGGAGTATCAGCTCATTTGTTGCCAAACATCAACTTCTGGATGATTAAAAACTAAATGCAATATGGCAACTGGAAATAAAGGCGAACTTTGACGGCTTTTATAACTCGAAAGCAAATGATATCATATGAAACTCTACCCAGTCATGGAATCACTTATAAGTTTCGTGATCATTTTTAGTCTTGCCCTATATATAAAGCTTTTAAAAGACTTTTCTAATGTTGTGATAAAAAAGTGTTCGTTAGAAAAATAACCTTTTCTTATTCTTAAAATTTAGCTTGAGCAAAAACTAAGCTAAATAATGCAAATAAGGTGATCTTTGTCATTTAATCGTTAAACGCTTTACTAAATAGATAAATTAAAAATGGAAGTGATCTTTATTCAACAGTTAAAAAAATAAATTATTTAAAATTAATCTGCTGGCAGAAATCTTACGTATTATTTTTTAACGAAAAATAATCGAACAGTGAAGAAATTGATACAGTTTGACCCCAGATTCACGACCTGGATTTAATAGTTTGTGCAAAATATAAACAGAATTAAAACTAACAATAATATACTTAAAGATAGTAAAAATAGTAAATTACTCTTGCACATTATTAACAACTGATGCGCCGACAATTTTCTCGGCAATGGTCCGTTTTTTTATATAGGCAGGTTAAATTTTTCTTTCTTTTTCTTTTAACACAAAACTGTTTATCCAGCTCTTTGCCGATTTGAGCATTTTTTCTTGGGGTTTGTACTTAATTACGTATAAAATATTGGCCGAGCAAGCCGCACCCAAATGACGAAAATTTGCACAGATAACCTGGCCGAAGGCAATAAAGAACTAGAGTAAACGAGTATAAACAAAATAAAATATAAACTTCAAGGGTAACTTAAAAAGCCAAAGTGTTAATAGCACTTTTTGAGCTTCTGTTTGTCAATAGATTCATGAAATGTGAAGTCTCTACTATTTATTTTTAAAGTTAAAGAGCATAAAAGTTATTAATGCTGAAGCTCTTTGAAAACAACTCTTTTTGTAAAACTTTAATACAAACTCGAGCTGAATTCGCGGCGCCATGATGAGTGTAAACATCGACCTACCAATATGGTTCTCCGTGATCGGCACAGAAATGGCATTGCTATTATCGGTGAGTTACAAAATCTCAAGGTGGAAGCAAAGAAAAACTAACTGAGAATTCTCAAACAAACGCATTCATATGCTCGTATTCAGTGGCGGAGTGCCTACGATCGAACAGCAAGAACCATGCGGTCGGTAAATGTCAACATGTATGGATGGTTTAATATAAGCATTTTGTTTATAACCAAACTC
>JACEGR010012177.1:0-12362 GCA_014170235.1 Listronotus bonariensis | reverse complement strand
TATTCTGGATTTTAGTTGGACTGATTTTTAAACCAACCTCTTCCGTCTGAAATCACCTTTTTTTATTTTATTTTTTAAATTCTATGCTAAAATTTCTTTCTAATGACATAACAACCTATTTTTATTTTCAAGATGGCACTCATAGATCATTTATGATATATGACCTTGGGATTATAAATGATGTTGTGATGTGATATGTCATTACAAAAGATTTTAGTGAAGAATTTAAAAATATCATAAAATAGAATAGAATAGAATAGAACAGAATAGAATAGAATAGAATACAATTGAATAGAATAGAATAGAATAGAATAGAATATATATTACCATTAAAAATACAGGATTGTACATTGGTTCGTCAATACAATACAGAAATTTAAAATTAAAAATATATAAAAGAAAAAAAAAATTAGGATTTAAAAAATTAACATTATTAGCACATTTACACAGAGAACTTACTTACATAAATAAAATAACATAAAACTAAGTAAATGGTCAATACAGCTCAAATAAATAAATAAACAATTGTATAAAACGGTAATACAATACATATATGTGCATATACATAATATGCAATCAAACATACACAATATATACAAACACACAATAAACCTTCCCTTTAACTACGGGAATTAAGTTAGCTTTGTAATAAAAAAAAATCAAATTTTAAAAGAAGAAATGTTAAAACCTAAAACTAAATTACATCAAGGGTAAAAAAATATCTAATACTGCAAAAAGTCCTTACACGAATAAAAATAATTTTTTAACAGAAAACTCTTTACCCTTCGAACAAACATTACTCCACGTAACGCTCTCAACTCAGAAGGTAATTTATTATAAAAATTTATGCAGTTGTACTTTGGCAGAACTCTTAAAAAATGTTGTATTGTGTTTTGGAATTGTGAGAAGATCTCTGCCGCGTGTATTGTATGCACTGCTATTTCCCAACCCTTCAAATAACATTCTATTATTGTCGACAAACATTAAACACCTTAAAATATAAAGACATGGAAAAGTTAAGATTTTTTTGTTTAAAAACATGCTTGCAAGTTTCGCGCACATTTAGGTTAAATATAAGCCTTAGGATTCTTTTTGGCTTACAAAAATACGGGAGCATCGTACACCCGCATCTCCCCAGCAGACCACATTATATGACATATGACTGTACGCTAAGGAATAATAGACCGTTAATAGACCATCAATATCAAGAGTATTCTTAAGACTTAAAATTGCAAAATAAGCTGAGTTTAGTTTCGCACATACATATTCAATGTGATTGATAAAGGAGAGCTGCGGATCCAAGACTGTCCCCAGAAATCTAACCCTATTAGAAACTTTAATGTTTAAGCCATTTTCAAAGTCATAGGCAAGTGACTTTCTATTATACATGTACATATATTCAGTCTTGTTCACATTCAGTATTAAACCATTGCTTCTACACCACACTTCCATCTCATTACATACATTACTTGTTTTTGTACATACATAGAGGTGTTCTCACCTGAAATGGTTGGAAACTTTTAAATTAAGACTGAAATTACAAAATGTAAGTAATTTATTGGACAAAATGAAATATATTACTACCTTTAGAAGAAAAATGGGTCATCATTTTATTTTCATAGGCTGATTTAAAAGATCATTTCAAATTAAACATTTTTGTATCAATTTTCAGACGGAAAATTTCATCAACTTCCCTCTGGAGAATTGCTTATTCACAATCTGGAATTTAGCGACCAATTCCCAACTTACCGATGTCGAACGATGCATAGACTGAGCCGGCAAGTTGTAGTAAGCAGTGCGGCAAACGTAAGAATCACTGGTAAGTAGCTTACCTTATTTTGCACGACCCGGAGGACTTTTAGATACACACAATAATGTAAAGTCTATAAGTGCCTAACAGGAGTGTATGTATATTAATTAATAATAAGTAAATGTAGCTTTTATACAGGGTGTTTCTAAAAGGTCTGTACAAAATTCTATTACCAACACCTTCGACCAAAATACAGCGATCTAACGTAATTTACCTTAGTCGAAAAGTTGATCGTTTTCAAGATACAGGGTGTCATAGCTTTTATTTAAATATCTCATTTATTATAAAACATTTTTCTACACAATTTGGTATTAAAATGTTTTTCATAGTGGGGAATCGAAATATCCTAATATTTTTATCGTTAAACATAGAGGGAGCCACCTGCAGTCCTTTGCTTAGGTTCAAAGTGTCCTAACTTTTTTCGCTCTGGTATATTATAATTTTAGTATACATTTTTTTGCCATATTTTTTACACAAAAAGGTATACTTACCAAATATCGCTATAAGCAACCATTCTTCAAAGTCGGTCTATATAGGGTCGCGACATTCGGCCATATTGCTTTGACGTGTTATGACTTCACATATTCCATTTTTGGCCATGTTGTTCAGTGCCGGAGATATACAGTTTATTGTATTAGTAGAACAACCGTTTACACAACAGTTTTTAATTATTATTAAGTTGTAAATTCTTTTACATTTAATAAAAAACATTTGGAATTACATCTTTCAACAAATATCACTTCCAAAACAATGCAAAATGAAATGCGCAAATTCTAGACGCCACTGGATTGATCATCAGCTTTGATTTTACCCAGTCTTGCCAACTTTTCTCCGTGGAGTGCCCCTTCTTGCGTCCTCGTCCTCGAACCGCCTAAAAGTTGAGGGTTTGTCACAACCTTATAAATATAAACTAACCTTGGTATACACGTTTAATTTGGATGAAAATGGTTGCTGTGTGACGTCATTCTAAATCCAATTTGACAAAACACTCCAAGAAGGCCGATCAGTCATTTTTAATGCACTTTCAAATTATTGGCTTTAATAAAAAGCCCTCATCGGCATAATTTTGAACTAGTATAAGAGTCCATGTCAAGTCAGTTTTTCTTGCTGTTGTTGCAGTAAAAAGTGTTTTTTAAATAATTTTTATAATTTATTGAATAAATGCTATAAAAAATACAAAAAGAATTAGTCTACAATTTGTGCTAAGTGTTTTTGTGGTTGTCATCATGGATATCGTGAAAAATTCTGTGATGAAGCAAGAGGTGACAAGTCAAATTTGTAAATTTTATTTTATTATGTTAAGTGAATTTTAATAAAACCTTGAAATTTAAAGTTGTCACTGATATATCAAAAATGCAGACCTTTCAGTAAAATGCAAAAATCTGCTTTATATTGTTTACGTTTCCCAGAAGACTTCAAAAACGCTTCAAAAAAAAAAAAAAAAAAAATAAAATAAAATAAATCAAAAAAAATAGTATCTGCAACTCTTAGGAAAAGTATATTTTCGAACTCTTGGTTGGTGCTGGACCTTGCTAACGCCTCGTCCCAATAAGCTCCACCATCGTTTGAACATATATTAGTCCGGAAGGTAGCAACATCGGGAAAACAAGAATTTTAGGTTGACTGATTTTTGATTTGTTGTTCTTCCTCCCCTTTTGGGTAGATCCTCGGTTGTCTGACTAGCGGTAGTGGTTGTGTTGGCGCCCATATGTCACCTTGACATTTAGAGCTGTCACCTTGAAATTTAAAGCGGTCACTGATATGGCAAAAAATTCAAACTTTGGTCATATATTATCGGTTTATCAAAATATACCCGAACGGTTCAGAAGTTAGAAGTGGGACGACTGTGTAATAAGCAATAATAAAAGTGTCTGACAATAAAACAATATATATGTTTTGGTAATCCTATCTAAAGACAAGACATTGAAAATTAGGTTTTCTAAATTTTTTCTAAACCTTACCGGTAGGATGCAAACTAATAAACGCAACCACTGTGACCACTATCGCCAGCCAGGCAGCTCAGGGTCTATCCAGAAAAAAAAGGCGAACAACTTATCAATAAATTAGCTGACCTAAAATTCTTTTTCGAATAAGTTGTTACCTCTTATACTACGGGTCCGGCACTGAAACTTTCTTTTTCAATGATACATGGTGGCGCGACTGGAGCTAGTTACAGCGCGTTAGTGCGCTTAACCGAGAGCGTTGGTGAGGAGATTTGTTTGTTAATTGTCGTCAGTCGTAATAATGCTTTGGGCACGAGAGCAACGCACGTTCGCCGTTGAGACCTACTTTTCACAAGGCCGGTCGATCATCGCCGTGCAGCGTTACAGTACAATATAACCCCTAGAGGTGCTGTTCCGGCCCAGGGATCCATTTTATCATGGGTGGAGGCTTTTAGAGCAGATGGAAATGTGTCCCGCAAGAGACGAGGAGCAACACGGACAGTTAGATCACCTGCAAATATCGAGGCAGTCCGACAGTCGGTTTTGAGATCTCCTAGACGATCTGCTTCGAAACGCCTTAGGCAATGTATGGTTCCAGCAAGATGGGGCCACAGCCCACACATCACGACTTTAAATGCCTGTTTTGAGACAAAATTTTCCAGGGCGACTTATCTCCAACCGAGGTGACATTCCATGGCCCGCACGATCGCCAGATCTAGCCCCATGTGATTATTTTCTATGGGGCTACCTCAAATTAAAAGTATATAACAACCGTCCTGCTAACCCTGGAAGAATTAAAAAACAATATTCGTTACGAGATAGCCAACGTACCGAATGATATGCTGGAAAGGGTCCACGCACAATTCAGAAATCGGTTACAGCAATGTATCGACAGTAATGGTAGACACTTGTCAAATATTCTATTTAAAACAACTCGATTTCAAACTTCCCATGTTATTGTCTAATGCTAATGAAAAAAATAAATAAAAATGTGCAATATATGTTTTTATTTTTTACCTATGAAAAAAGAAAGTTTCAATGCCGGACCCTGTATATCGCTTTTTCTACACGTTACACAATTTACTATTTTAGAAAATAACAGTAAAGTGATTCAATGCTCAACATGCAATATTTTCAATTACAAAATAGCATTTGTATTACACTCGACATTTAAAAAGTTTCATAATAATTATCCGAAAAGCATCTTCATCATTTCCTCCGCTCGAAATACATCTTTTCAGAGAAACGTTTCAGGAAAGCATTCTTTTCAGGAAAATGCAAAAATCTGCTTTATATTGTAAGTTACGTTCCCCGAAAGACTTCCGTCTAAAATGAAAATAGTCCCTATGTTTTCCTAACACTTTTACTTTGTTTTACCCTCGAGATTACTACTTAAAATGAAACGGGGGACATTTTTTTATTTTTTTGTGCCTTTTAACTGGATTTTTGCAGGTTTAACTTTGGTTAGGGAGCAGTTTAAGTTTTATTTTTAAAATATATACAGCTACATTACCGCTGACAGCTTAAAGTTTTATACTGTCAGTGGCGCAATTTAGGAGAGGGCTTGGGGTCTGGCAAGGTTTAGTTGCCCCAAGTCTACCACTAATTCCTCTAAAATCAAATGAGCTTAAAAAGTTTTATTTATTTAATTTTAATATACAGGGTGGCCCACCATATTCGACACGGTCTGTAGCTGGATAACCATGGGGTTTTTAAAAAAGTAAATACTGAAACATATACAAGTCGGATAAGGCCACAGTATAAAATTATTTTACTCTATACAGGATGTCTCAAAAAAGTGTGACGTATCAAAGTTATATTTATTTAAATGGAACACCCTATATTTCATGACGGTTTTAGATTTTACTTTAAAAAATAACTCAAGTTTGTTTATAGTACTAAGTGTCTAATTTTATTCGTTTTTGTGATATTTGATTTTTTTTCAAAATGCAGAGGTAAAATTAAATTGATTTTACTTTAATACTTTAAAGTTTAAAATGTGTAACAAGATTAGAAAAAGTCTGCCATATCATACGTAGGTCAAATCAAGATCAAATATTGTACATTGTGATCAAAAAATAATTTCAAGTTTTCAGAAAATCAAATAGCCATATCTCTCTTATTTTAAATGGAACACCCTGTATTTTTTACGTCACATGATAACAAAAAAACTCTTTTAAATGGTGTATAGGTTGCTTATACCTATCTTTTTGTGCTTTTTTAGTAAAATATGTTTTTACAAACATCATAATACTGGTAGGATGTGAAAAAATGGTTTACTTTAGTCTAGAGTTTATCCTGAAAAATATTCCAGGAGAAACCATTTGATAACCTTAATAGTTGCTTTAAAAATTTTGACACAGTGATTATGGATAATGGAAGAAACGAGTTATAGGTCACAGAATTTCGTCATAACTGACCAGAGGAGTTATTAGGATTGTTTAAAAACACAAGTTTTATCATTACCACATTCAGCTGAAGTAAGTGTTATTGGAAGTAGCATTATAAGCAACTTATGAAGTATTTTTCTGTGAATTTTAAAAATAGTGGCAGATAATACAAACTCTTTTAATTTTGTGCTTTTTTCCAACAAATTTACATTTTGCAATAACGGCTAAGTAAATAGGCATAGCTATATTACAGCCTACTTACATTTAAATAGACATTTGACATTGGAATAAAAATTTGTTTAAACGGAGTTTACTTAAAAAGTATAAAAGATAGGTATAGGCAACCTATACACCATTTGAAAGAGCATTTAGTTTGTCATCATGTGGTGTAAAAAATACAGGGTCTTTCATTTAAAATAAGAGAGATATTGTTATTGACTTTCTAAAAAATTGAAATTATTTTTTGATCACCCTGTATAATCTATGATCTCGATATGACCTACGTATGATAAGGCAAACTTTTCTTAATCTTGTAACAAATTTTAAAGTTTAAGGAATTTATATTGTTAAAATAAAATTAATTTAATTGCACCCCTGCATTTTGAAAAAAAAATCAAAAATCACAAAAACGAATAAAATTAGACACTTGGTACTATTTACAAACTTATATTATTTTTTTTGTAGAATCTAAAACCGTCATAAAATATAGGGTGTTCCATTTAAAAAAATTAACTTTGATACGTCAGTTTTTTGAGACATCCTGTACAGAATAATTTTATACTGTGGCCTTATCCGACCTGTACATGTTTCAGTATTTACTTTTTTAAAAACCCCATGGTTATCCAGCTACAGACCGTGTCGAATATGGTGGGCCATCCTGTATATTGTGGCTTTTAATATACAGTTGTCTCTAAAGGGTGCGGAGAAAATACTACCACAAATTTCTGAGGCCAAAATATTACGATCTAACCCAACTTACCTTAGTCCAAAAGTTAATGATTTAAGAGGTATAGGGTGTTAAAAATGTATTCTGGTTTTAGTTGTTTATAAATAATTTTGTTAATATTATGTGTATTCTTCCAATATTCGGCTAGAGAGGGATTTTGGAGGTGAAAAAGTAGAATCTGCTTTTAATTTTATTGTAAACTCTGGAGGGCACCACCTTCGGTATTTTGTATAAATTTCAGAGAAAAAGGTATTTTTGAGTATTAAACTTTAAGATAAAAATTCTTATTTTTTACCATATCTGAACCAAAAAAGGTATACGTTGATAAAAGTTAATTTAAGCAGCTGTTTTTAGGATATCTGGATTTAAAAACAGCACGTTCTGCATGGCCAATCAATTCTCTCAGTTCTTTGTAAAGTAATAGAAAAATTAATTAATTTACAAATTCTTAAGTATTTAGAAAAACACAAAATTCTGCATGACAGGCAGTATGGATTTCGCCACAAAAGATCTACAGCAGATCTTCTTTCCTTCATATCACACTGCTGGAATAAGTCTCTTGAGTTTCCAGGTGAGTCCCAGATCGTTGCTCTTGATATATCCAAAGCTTTTGACCTCCCTTGGAGTATTGTTCTCATATCACAAACCTTAGCATTCTGGATTCTATTCAAAGAAAAGCTATTCGTCTCATTAATGATCCTTTACTTACAGAAAGGCTTCCTCTCTTGCCCATCGTCAGGCTGTGGGTGATCTATCGCTATTTTATAGGTACTTTCATGGCTTCTGCTCTGAAAAATTAGTATAGTTCCTCCACTGACGGTTCCCAACAACGAAACTCGTGGTTCCGCGCGTATGCATCCCTATACGGTCCAACTGGACAGGCCCCGAACTTCCCACTTTGTTCGTTCTTTTATCCCTAGAGTTTCTAGAATGTGACCTGCTGCCCACGAAGGTCTTTCCTTCCCCCCAAATCTTCAAGTATTTAAGTCCCGTGTCAACAAGCTCCCTCTTAAATCGCTTAAGACATCCACGGTACGTTAGTATTTAGGCTTTTAGTCTTCGTGGTTTGTCCAAAGATAAAAAAGCCAGGTAAACTTTACAGAGTGTTTCAGAATAAATCTGATCTTTAAAGGTGTGAATCAAAAAAAAAAAAAAACTAAGGACATGTTTTTGACTGTATCTAGAAGCTAAAAAGAGATTTTAATACTATCTTCAAATAACAAAAACTTAAAGATAAGGAATATAAACACATATCTTTAAACCGACTAACGAATTTAATGTGCTACTAAGCTCTTTTAAACACAGGGCATTAAAACATGTATGGTATCACGTCTACAGCAATTTTATTCTGTATCATTATTGATAAAGAAAAAAACATAAAAGAAATAAAGACTTGTATAGTTGATGCAAATAAAATACTTTTGGTAACAATACCTAAAACTTATTATACACGTCGTGCCACTTTAAAATTACCATAGGAAATTTTTACCAATGGGTAGAAAGAAAACATTCTAAAGTTACAATAAAGCTAGACTGTGCGTCATCGTATCGGCTGGCTGATAACAAAGTCGATTGATGAGATAAGGTCACGACATTCGCCAGTAAATTTATTTCGATAATTGTTTCCTCCTTTTTAAATATCTTAATAAAACGGTATCTAGGGGTTTTTAAACATTAGCTTTTCAGATCGAATATTAATTTTTGTGTGTAGACTAGAGGGCGATGGGTACACTATTTAAAATTCTCTAAAACTACCCAATTTTTTGTTACTACTCTGTATGTATGTAAACTAGTAAGCTTCTCTATGCTTTCTGCACAAAAAGGTATACTTAGTAAGAATCGGTCTTGAAAACTGTTTTTAAGGTATTCACGTTTTAGTTGTTCAGTGCACCCGAAAGTATGTATGTACCTTTAATAACATCGTATTAGCTATAATTACAACTGCCCAGGTATAAATAGCTGATATCTTAAAACTCCTGGATACCGAGTTTTATTAAAATGTTTAAAACATATCAAAAATGATCGAAATGCATGAATAAAAAATATTTATATTTCTTTAACACCCAGTATCTTCCTTATCATTAACTTTTGGATATAGGTATGTTTTTTAAATTCTAAATGGGTTTTTTCGCATAAGAAATCTGTGGTTTTTCTGTATACCATTAATTAGCGGACACTCATCTGTATTATATGTATATAAAAACACGAATGACTGAAAACTATTCCACTAAACACTATCAAAATATCTAAAATAAAACGAGTCCGAACCAATAATATGTGAAGTCTCTAAACTAACCAAAAATATTAACAACTGGAAATCCTTGCAAAATATACAACCAAAATTAAAATGGCAAATTTTCACGATTTTTACCAAACAAAGCTTCGACAAGGCACGACTCTGTCATCAGCTGATAATGCTACCAACTTTGAACAGAACTGCCAACCGAAATCGTAATTCTCACACCCTCACGTCCCTGACAAAAGCTATCACCGGTCTTGCTTATGTCTAAACCCCTTCTCATAAAGAAACTCTGGCTGATAATAGTAATTTATGCAACAAGTGCATAAAGTGATACTTTTTACGAATGGGAAGTTTAACAGCACAAACCGTTAGGCGAGTGCAGCAATCCCATACTATATTTTTTTCATGACCGTATAAAAATTTCCCAAATTACCAGTTTATACATGTTTTATTTATTTAAACTTATTTATTTTAATTTTTGCAGCACAACCATTATATTACAACAAAAATCATAGCCTTCTTATTTTTAAGAGACAATTATCCTCTTCATAACTATGCATTTATTATTTGATTTTAGAAATTTGTATGTACTTACTTTTTGTAGAAATAATACTAAAACCGTATATATTTATTTTCAATATTTTAATCATCTATATTCATTGTACCTATTAATTGTCAATAATTTCTATTAAATTTATTTGCAAACTGTCAAATTTTAAAACTAGTGACACATGAACTAAAAGAAATAATGACCAAGTCAAAGGTAACTTAACCGCTTGGTTCAGTTAATGTCTCGTTTACTGTTACATTGCATAAATTAATTTTTAAGTTTATTGTAGTAGGCATTAAAACAAAACACTCATTTAAAGTGTGAAAAAAGCTTCAAAGTGGCAAAAAAGTTACTATTTTTAACACTTTATGTAGTGTACTAGAATGGAGTACTTTAACTTCATATTAACGATTAAAAAAACAGTATTTTTTTAACGGCCGTGGAAAAATTACATTTTTTAAAACCGTCTTACCAGCAGTCAAGTTTCAAAATAATTTTTAAAAGATATTCGAATTTCACAATAATTTGTTATAATAGAATTTTTTTTTTATCATAATAAAATCTAAGCAAAGTTTGCCTTCAAACTATATTTTTATTTTTTTAGAACATAGAGGGATAGTGGCACCAGTCATCGTGGAAAGTTCTGGAACTGTTACGGTAGCACAAGATGAGGGAGCTGCTTTAATTTGTATAGCTCAAGGATGTCCATCTCCAGAATATCGGTAAGTCCGTTTTAATATACCTATAATAAATTACTTATCAGTTTAAATATTACATTTTTAACGACAAAATAAAAAGCTAAAAAAATTTAAATGATATTAAAAATAAAACTATGTCTCTGACTATCTTAAGGTACGATTCAAGGGCCGGCTTCACTCTGATGGGGTCCTAGGCAATAAAACTGTCGGGCACTCTTTGTAATAAAACTGAGGGCCAAAAATAAAATTGAACACAAAAAAACTCCCTCATTTCAGATAACAATAATGGAAGCAAAAAAGTCTCAAACCAATTTCCCTTTTACTTGAAGACCAAAAAAGAAGGTCATCCCCCTTTTTATCACATTGAAAACTGGAAACCAATAAAAAATAGGTACATTCCTACTATTCAGTCACATTATTTTAAACTTTACAACCTATTACGTCATTCGCGGAGCCCCTATATTATGTGGGGCCCCTAGGCAGCTGCTTACTCTGCCTAATGAATAATAGAACCCTGTACGATTCCGAGCACCGTAGCAGACTGCAGACTACTAACCGCAAGCGCCAGAACGTTATACTTATTTCGCTTTCGCCTTGGGGAGTAACGAGTAGCATCGCAGGTAATGTGAATGGCTCTGGCGCGTGCGTCGGCGGTTAGCTGTCTAACGCGATGCCTGGAGTCATACTGTTTTCCTTTACATATTATTTTTTATTTTAAATAATAATTCATAGGTTTATCATATTTCGATCGGCGCGATCAGCGATCATCCATCGATCACCGTATTTGCAAAAAGTAAATCACTGGTAGCGCCAGTGACTTTCCATTCACCGGTGAAATATCGCGGTTATTGATATGACATCCAATGCGTGTCGTGTCGATGCCGATTGCAGTATTTGCTTCGATCACTGATCACCGTATTTGCAAAAAGTAAATCACTGGTAGCGCCAGTGATTTTCCATTCACCGGTGAAATATCGCGGTTATTGATATATCGCCCAACACTATCAAACAGTACTTTTTGCAGGTAAAGTGTAGGAAAAATAAGTAAACTTTTGTATACGTCTCTGTGTAATTCAAAATCACTTTGTTCTAAAATCAATCAAAAAACAATTTAACTAAATCTACAGGATTCCGCACGTTACGCAGTAAATTCTATTCTGTATATCAGGCGAAATCCCAGGCTGTATTAAGGTATTTGTATTTTTCATATTTATGGTAATTTTCGAAGCAGTGTGGAAAATTCAGGGAAAAATATACGATTTATTATGTACTTTATCTAATGGATTACTTTGTCTTATAAAAATTTCACGTTTTTTAATAAATTAAAAATAGTTGCCCTGTTTGCTATTTTATTTTTATTGCCAAATAAAACAATATTATAGGTGTAGTCACAAATAATTGCTTGTTGTTCCATACACCATAGAGTAAGGAAATTATAAGAGTTATCATGGAATAGCCGATTTAAGGACAGGTCATGCGAAAACTCCCAATATAATTTTATTCGTTTCTCGTTGAAATACCGCCAGTTAGTCATTTCAGTAAGCTTACGTGTCTCCCCACCGCTGATGTTACACGAGGCGAGGCTTCGACTGACGCATTTAAAGTGTAAACTGGAAAAATGACAAGCCTGCCGCCAAGCCTGCCGCAAAAGCGGTACGAAAATTTTAGCATGCCATGGTTTCTCTTATCCGTAGGTATGTTACTTTATGCATACACAAAAACTTTTTTCACGACTGTTTAAGAAAATGCTGTTTTTTTAATCGTTACCATGAAGTTAAAGTAC
>JACEGR010012176.1:0-12365 GCA_014170235.1 Listronotus bonariensis | reverse complement strand
CGAGCTCAAGTAGTAACAAATAATTAAAAAAGATCGTTAACTATTTTTTGTTACATAATATTCGGCGGCAGTTTTTTGTTCCCTGTAAAAAATTATTATGATGTTTTTGGTATGTCTGTTTGTAGTCTACTTTAGCTCGGGGTAGTTGTGAGTGTATTTTTTCCGCGACTGGAGTTAATTATGGCCTAAAACTATTATGATAAAATTATTTTACCACGACCGTTAAGAAAATGCTGCTTTTTAAATTGTTAACATGAAGTTAAAGTACTCCATTGTAGTATACTACATAAAGTGTTAAAAAGTAACTTTTTTAAACACTTTAAATTTCAAGCCTACTACAATAAACTTAAATATTAATTTATGCAATGTAACAATAAACGCGAAATTAACTAAACCAAACGGTCAAGTTACCTTTGATTTCGTCAATATTTCTTTAGTTCATGTGTCACTAGTTTTTAAATTTGACAGTTTGCAAATAAATTTAATAAAAATTATTGAAAGTTAATAGCAATAATGATGGATGACTAAGAAATTTAAAAGGAATTTATACTTTGTTAGGATTATTTCTACAAAAAGTAAGTACATATAATTTTCTAAAATTAAATAATAAAATGCATAGCTATGAAAAGGATAATTTTCTCTCTAATGATAGGGGGCTTTGATTTTTTGTTGCAATATAATGGCTGTGCTGCTGAAATTGCAGAAATTAAAATTAATGAGTTTAGATAAATTAAACATGTGTAAAATGCTATTTGGAAAACTTTTATATGCACTGAGAGAAATTTCTAGCAACCATAATTAAAGTTTTAATAATCATAACTAAATTATCTCAGTTAAATAGGGGACAGATAAGATCAGTTAATGCCATAATTAAAGTTGACTTTCTACTTCCAAATTAGTTACTATAACTAAGTCGGCTTAATAACCGAAAAATATCTGATAATATGTTAGCGACCATTATTTGGCATTGGTAGTGTGGTTATTAAAGTCGTCTAGTCGTCTAGTTACCGCTGTTAGTCCATGACATTATGGTAATACCTAAGCTTTAATTAAAGTAGCAAAAAATGTAGCTTGCTGGAATATACAGGGTGTCCGGAAAGGTGAGGTCAAAATGATAGGGGTGGTAGAGTGAGCCAAAATAATGTTAGTACTTCATATAAAAAAGAAGTTCCATCGCGCTTCCTTAGGAGTTATGAGGTTTAAAGCTAGAATATAAAATAGTATTTCACAATAATCTTGAACGGTTGCCACAATAATAATGATATTTGTGGCATTTAAATTAACTTCGTACTAATGTTTTTTTCCATAGGCAAATGATGCGCTGTAAGTCGGTAATTATACAGGAGTGACGAATTTTTCGTTTATTTAATGCATTTCTTACAGAGGTAAAAAATACATTTTGGTTTGACCGTATAATTTCTCTATCAGTTTTGTACAAAAAAGGTATACTTTATTTAAATTGATACCGTGAACCGTTTTTCATATAAACGCATTTTAAATCCAGACATACCCCCATTTTGTATGTAATAAAAATCAATTTTTTGAGAAAAATTATTAAAATATGGTAAAAATTTTTAAAAAACAGTCTTTATTTGTGTTATAAAGTTTCAAAGGCCTTTAAACACCATTTTTAACCACATTTTAATATTTTTCTCAAAAAATGTATTTTTTTTGTTATATACAAAATAGGGGTATGTCTGGTTTTTAAAATGCGATTTTATGAAGAATGGTCCAAGATATCGATTTACATAAGGTATACCTTTTTTGTACAAAAATGATGAAGGAATTAAACGGTCAAACCAAAATGTCAAATTTTTAATCTCTGTAAAATATGCATATAATAAACGAAAAAATTCGTCTTACCCTGTATAATTATGAATTGCTGCGCTATCATTTGCCTCTGGAAAAAAACACTGGTATGAGTTTATTTAAATGCCCAAATATAATTATTATTGGGGCAACCGTTTAAAAGTTATAAATGAAATACATTTTTTTTATTCTAACTTTAAACGTCAAAAATTCCCTAAGAAAGCGCGATAGAACTTTTTTTTATATGAAGTACTAACATTATTTTGGCTCATCTATCACTTCTACCATTTTTGACCTTACCTTTCGAGACACCCTGTATAAGCCTTAGTTATTGTAGTATATGGCTTTAGTTGCTTCAGCAAATAAGCTCTAGTTCCTGTAGCAAATTAAATTTATAAAATATATATGGTCAAGGGAGTATATGGAGAAGTATTAGGAATTAAAATCTATAAATTTGTATGTATAGGTATGTATTACGAGATAAGTGTGATAAGTGGATGAGGTAGGTTTTTTTGGCTTATTATTTTTACCAACGCCATTTGACTGATAAACGAGTAAAAAATATATATTTTTAAAAACCAAATATTTTATTCCGTTTTTTATGTTTGTGGTTTGTTTTAGCGTTGTGCAGTTTAATAATGGCCAACAAACGTACTTTAACGGAATGGGGCTTTAATCAAAGTGCTATAAAAGCTTTTAAAACTAAGCATTAAAAAGGATTTGCAACTTCCTCATTAATAATGGTAATTATTTATTCTTTTATTTTTGCGATTAAAATTGGGTTACTGGGCGAACCATTTCCTCTTCCGTGGCTGGGCGGGGTAAAACCATGGTAAAGTAAATGTCTAGAAATTAAAGTGGGTTCATTACGTTTTGCTTGACAAAATTTGAGCAGTTTCCGAAATTTTATTATAAAATAGGCATTCCAAATAGCACATAAAAAAGCGAAATATTCACGTTTTGCAAAAATATAACTGTTAAATAATTGCCATTTATGACTGAACATTTAAAATTTTAAAAACTTGTGTCCGCAAAACCTATTGAACCTGCTTTAATTTCTGGACATTCACTTTACATCGTCTTTTACCATGCTTACCTTTAAAAGCTTCTATAACACTTTGTTTAAAGCCCCATTCCTGTAAAGTACGTTTGTAGGCCATTATAAAACTGCATAACGCTAAACCAAACCAAAAACATAGAAAAATGAAATAAAATATTTGGTTTTTAAATAAATTAAGATTTTTACACGCGCCATTTTGGAATCAGTCAAATGGCGTCCGTAAAAATAATATCTACGCCAAGAAAACCTACCATACCCACACCACACGAAGCACAAAACTGAAATACCAGGAACAACGTTGCGCCTGTTTTGGAAGACTTTCCGTTGACGAGCGCTACCGAAGTATATCGATTTTTAACGATTCATATCTAGCTAAATTACTTTAGTTATGATTATTTAAGGTGCCCACTTGTAATACCTGAATATCTAATAGTATTAGGAAGGTCTTTTTCTGCCTTTATTAATGGAAACTTTATTTGATGCATTTAATAAACACAAATAATAAACTTAATGACCACAATTAAACCGCAACATAATAGTAAATCTGGTAAGATTTTATTAACACGTAAATGGATTGTAACTAAACCAACTAGTTAGTGTTATGCAGAAATTTATTAACAGTAATACCTTGATTTCAGAAAGACAACTTTAATAGTACTCGAAAGATCAATTTAATATCATTATTAAAAAAATAGCTATGATACCTAAAAATAAAAGAATGGTTATTAACGAAGCAACTGAAAGGTAGTTTAATTAACTGTTTTCTTTCAGTGTGGTCGTGGAAAAAAATGTAATGTATAACACATGCATAAAGTGTCCTTTTTTTACTTATGGGATTGCCTCACTCGCCTAACGGCTCGTGATGTCAAACTTCCCATTCGTAAAAAAAAGTATCACTTAACGCACTTGTTATATAAATTACTATTTCCTACGACCACTTGTGACAATAGCAAATAGCACACTGGTTTCATGCATAGAAAATGCGTTTTATCACACTAGTGTTGCAAAGTACTTTACAGCACTAGTATTGCAAAGTACTTTACAACACTCGTGTGATACATATTATGATGTCATTCTAAAAACTGCTATTGGTTTTGCAAGTGACATATTTATTGTAGTGACAGTAAAAAGCTTTTTACTTACCTTAAACAGTAGAACCCAAATTAGCGAAAATCATCTTATTGACGTTAAGTTACTGCACAGTATAAGCTTTCTTCCAATATTGAAAAGAGTAATAATAAAATTTCCGAAAAAATAAAAACATAACCACAAAAACAACTTTCACTGACAGCTCGCTCAGTGGCACAGTGTTGTCAGGTAAGTAGATCAAATTAAAAATCTCTCTTCTACCTTTGAGCACGCACCCCATAGAGGCAGCCTTGCCGCTTGACCGTTCTACTTAAAGCGCCAGAGAAAAAAGCCTATAGATCAAATTCCTTTCTCTCTTTCTTCGTGTACTCAAACAACTAGTTAAATCTTTTTTTTAATCCCTAATTAAACCTAAGGCTAATACACACTTTATGAATCCACTTTCTTTTATCCATTCATAAATAGAATCAGACCCTTCCGACGTTGCCAAATGCTTTCCATATTTTGCATGGTAACTGACGTTTGGTAGTCGTTTTTTTCTTACTTTTAGGACTTTAGGTTATGCATTTACAATTTTCATATTTTTTAAATTTTTTCTTAAAAATATGAGGAAAACTGTAATTTTTACTTAATTTTACATGTGATGTTCAGTTTCATTAACTCGTTTTACCTATTTTACCCCACCCAGCACCCCTTTTCACTCCCCGGTCCCGTAAGTTTGTTTACTGATATTTTTTAAAAAACGGAATATTTTGGATATGCACCACTTACATTTTATTTAGAAGAGTGTCTACAATATGTAAGTATCGATAATTTTTAAAAACCCTTATAATAGCAGAAAACCGTATCAAACAATTACCGTTATTACCTAACAAAACCATACAATTTTTATTAAGTGGGGGCCTTTTAAATTCCAAAATGAGAAAAGTTATATAATGCTTCTAGGTAGGTGATTTTCGATGTAAAAATATTGTCAAAATAGTATAATAGAGCAGTGAGGAAAAGTACATATCACACTAGTGTTGCAAAGTAAATATCACCCTAGTGTTGCAAAGTTCTCAATTGTTTTTTATTTTTTCTGAACAGACAAACTTAAATTTTTTTGGTGAATAATTTGTGGTCTTAGGAAAAATAGTGTACAGTACTCGTGTGAAAATGACTTTCTTACACTCGTGGGTTTGTCGCACTCGGCTTACGCCTCGTGCTACAATATTCCCTTTAGTCATTTTCCACACTTGTAATGTATTATACTATTTTGATACCAAAAACAGGTAACTACCTTGTTTTTCATCATTAATCATTATTTGTCATCCAATTTTACATCTTAATTATTTAAAATAATTAATTTTTCTAACTAAAAATATTTTACTTAGTTTTTTTTATTTATTATTAGTCATTTTTTGTTCTTGGCAATAATTTCGCAAGTTTATACCTATATGTTAAAAAATTACCTTGTATATTTTTTGCAGCAATTTTATTAACAAGAGAATGTGTCAACTATAGCCTTCAAAAAAAGTTTGGATTTCTTTTCGGAGCCAAAAAGTATTTTTCTCCTTCCAATTTATACACTTTGTATGTGTCCCAAATTCGACCTCTCTGGAATATTGTTCTCATGTCTGGGGAATGGCATCCCCTAAAACCCTCAGCATTCTTGATGCCATTCAAAGAAGAGCTGTTTGTCTTATTAATAATCCTTTACTTACTCAAAGACTTCCTTCTCTTGCCTATCGTCGAGCTGTGGGAGATCTATCGCTCCTTTATAGATACTTTTACGGCTACTGCTCCGACGAATTATCCAGTATAGTCCCTCCTCTTGCAGCTCCCAACAGAGAAACTCGTGGTGCCGCACTCTATGCATCCCTATACGGTCCAATTGGAGAGGCCCCGAACTTCCCATTTTGTTCGTTCTTTTATCCCTAGAGTTTCTAGACTGTGGAACCTACTGCCAGTGGAGGTCCCTTTTCCTTCCCCCAAATCTTCAAGTATTTAAGTCCCGTGTCAACAAACTCCCTCTTACCTTGCTTAAGACACCCACGGTACGTTAGTATTTAGGCTTTTAGCCTTCGTGGATTGTCCAAAGATAAAAAAAAATAGCGCCGACTTAATTTTGATCACCCTGTAAATTTTTTTAGAAATAAAATTAAATTAAGAGGCTAATTGAAATATGTTTACGTTGAGTTTAATAAACACAAATAATAAAGCGGAAAGCTATTAGAGAAATATTAGAGACATTTTGCACCCCTTATTTTGCAATTCCGTTGTGGTTAACGTTATTCTGAGATTGCGCAGTAACGCAAACATGATCCGTTATCGTTATTAATCATAACGGACTCCTTTAATTACGGATGAATACTGAAGAGCTTATCGTTATCGTTATTGTTAAACTGCGTGGTTGCCGGATTGTAGAAATTTTAATATCAATTATTTAAAAGATTAAAATTTTAATGCCGTATTAATTAAAATATCATTTATACATAGGCTCTAATTAGCGAAAAATCTATAGCAGTAATAAAAATCAAATAGTGGTAAGAAATTAAAACGGACTTGCACTTTTACGGATATTCTAAATCAGTAATTAATTTAGATGTTACAATCTGGCACGCTTGCTTTTTATTCTACTACCAAACCTAACCTACCTTTTGTGTTTTGCTTATACTGTATTGTTTGCATCTACTTTAAAAACGAAATCAACAGAAGTGTTTGCATATATTTAAATATAAATTTATATCTTATGAAGAATAAAAGTAAATACAGATTTTTCGTTAACTTTAAAATGGGTGAACCACAGGCAAAAATGAGGTTATGTGTCGAAAGCGCAGACGCAAGATATACTCCTTAAAAGAGGCTGCAAAATCTCTGTCTAAAACTGCTGCCGTAATCGTTATGTTTAATAACGATAACCATAAGGAGGCCAAAAACGTCTGTTATTTTAAGAGGTGCAAAATGTCCTCCATTGCACAGTAAAATAAGGCCAGGCACTAATAATACTGGCCTTATTTTGACATCTGAGCTTGCGCAGATGCATGGTAGGATAAGGACTCCCTTAATAAGGATAGTGCCTGGCTTTATTTATGTCGGTTTTAGGTCGTGCCTTATTTTGGTCTTATTTTAACTTCGGAACTGTTCGTGTAAACCGAACGGCTGCCGAGCACAAAATCGAAAAGTTTTTAGAAGTAAAAATACTTAAAACCTTGCTTTTTCAAATGTATTTCTTTAATTGTGTAAAACAAAACCCTACAACACAAAACAATAAAGAAAAACAACTAAAATTTTTCCCCCTTTTTTAGGTTAATGGTACTGTCAACATGATTTGCAATAACTCTAAATTATGGGTACAAGCACTATTTAAATAAGGCCGATATTAATAATTCCGAGCTTAATAAGGCAACTTGCAATAATTCTCTATTAACCACACAGATACCCTTAAAATATTTGTTGTATTTACAAACGAGTTCAAACGAGCCTTATGGTTTTAATGGCTTTTTAGGTACAAGTACGCTCAAAGGGTTAATATACATAACACAAATTAACACAACGCCTCATTATTTAAACAAATATAAACGGTTAATTTCAAGTATAAAATTATTTAATTTTGGAAATATTAAACACGTGGCAACACTTGGAATCAAACAAGCTGTGTTAAGCGAAATTAAAACATTTTAATTTATAACTAATATTATAAAGGGGTAAAGTTTGTAGCTTTGTTTGTTTGTAGGAGCTAATCTTCGGAAATACTGAACTGATCATAAAAACTCTTTTACAATTAGAAAATTACACTATTCAGAAGTGCTATAGGCTATATTTTATTATGATTTAACAAACAGTTTAGAGAAAAATATAATTAACGCCCAACAAAGTGGGCATGGGTCGGCTAGGTACTTTATAAAATGCTTTTTAAAAGAGATATAGTATAAATATTACCCCAGCGGAAATTTTTTTCTCTTTTTTTCACCGTTACCAAACCAGAAGAAACGAAAAATTACCAGAAAAAAGTACCGTCGTAGCTTCACACATTTTAAATAATTTTGCTTGGTTACGTCAAAATATTTTTAATGTGACAGATTTTTTTGTCAAAATAAAGCAAAATTCCTATTCGGGAAAAAACATTTTATTATTGGTATAAAAATACTTTAAAAAGAATGATAGTCCTTATAAAGCAATAAACGAAGAGGTAATTTTCTAGAAACCTGCGGCAACTCCGATTTTAACGAAATTTGGTATGCGGATGTTTTTTTGGGGCGCTGATCACGAATCCTAAAGAATTTTTTGGCGAAAACGTTTCGTTCTCGAGATATTCATCATCAAGGTTCATATTTGAACTAAGATTATTTTCACTATATTCCCCTTCTTTTGCACACAATTCTTGATTTAAAGCTAAAGTGTCACAAAATATTTGATTTTCACCTTTTTAAACCCCGTTTTTCTCCGTTTTTAACATTATTTTTGCATTAAATTGCGTGGCTTTTCTTTGATAATGCGGCAACTATACATACACATAGGGCTTCATGGCACACTGGGATTGAAATGATTTTCCTCCTTTTTTTTAGGTTAACGGTACTGTCAACATGATTGCAATAACTCTAAATTATGGGTACAAGCACTATTTAAATAAGGCCGGTATTAATAATACTCGAACTTAATAAGGCAACTATAAACTAATAAAGCAATAATTCTCTATTAACCACACAGATACCCTTCAAATATTTGATGTATTTACAAACAGAGTTAAACGAGCCTTGTGGTTTTATTGGCTTTTTAGGTACAAGTACGCTCAAAGGGTTAATATACATAACACAAATTAACACAACGCCTCATTATTTAAAAAAATATAAAAGGTAAATTTTAAGTATAAAATTATTTAATTTTGGAAATATTAAACACTCGGCAACACTTGGAATCAAACGAAGCCCTATGTGTATGTATGGTTGCTGCATTATCAAAGAGCAGCCACGCAATTTAACTCAAAAATAATGTAAAAAACGTTAAAAAAACGGGGTTTTAAAAGGTGAAAATCAAATATTTTGTGACACTTTAGCTTTAAATCAAGAATTGTGTACAAAAGAAGGGGAAATATAGTGAAAATAAGCTCAGTTCAAATTTGAACTTTGATGATGAATATCTCAAGAACGAAACGTTTCCGCCAAAAAATATTTCAGACTCGTGATCAGCGCCCCAAAACCCCTGTATACCAAATTTCGTCAAAATCGGAGTTGCCGCAGGTTTCTAGAAAATTACTGAATAATTTCCCGATGTTTCCTTTAGAGCTGCTTAAGGTATGTTTTAAGAGGATTTTTTTGGATGAATAAAACACAGTAAAGTAAGAAAATCGCATTAAATCAGCATATTTAAATAAGATTTGGGTTTTAGATCAAAACAGTAATAGAAGAGTTCGGCAAGATGGGTCTAAATTAATTTAGTGCAAGAATACAGAAAACGGTTAACAATAGAGATATTTTGCACCTCTTATTTTGCAATTTCGTTTTGGTTAACGTTATTCTGAGACTACGCAGTAACGCAAACATGATCTGTTATCGTTATTAACCATACCGGACTCCTTTAATTACGGATGAATACCGAAGAGCTTATCGTTATCGTTATTGTTAAACTGCGTGGTTGTCGGATTGTAGAATTTTTAATATCAATTATTTAAGAAGGTTGACATTTTAATGCCGTATTAATTAAAATATCATTTATACATAGGCTCTAATTAGCGAAAAATCCTTAGCAGTAAGAAAAATAAAATAGTGTAAAGAAATTAAAACGGACTTGCATTTTTAAGGATATTTTAAATCAGTAATCTATTTACATGTTACAATCTGGCACACTTGTTTTTTATTCTACTACCAAACCTAACCTTACTTTTTGTGTTTTGCTTATACTGTATTGTTTGCATCTACTTTAAAATACGAAATCAAGAGAATTATTTGCATATATTTAAATATCAATATATAACTTATGGAGAATAAAAGTAAGTACTGATTTTTCGTAAACTTTAAAATCGGTGGACCACAGGTAAAAATAAGGTTATGTGTCGAAAGCGCAGACGCAAGATAAATTTATTCGAAGAAGCTGCAAAATCTCTGTCTAAAACTGCTGCTGTAATCGTTATGTTTAATAACAATAACCATAAGGAGGCCAAAAAACGTCTGTTATTTTAAGAGGTGCAAAATGTCTCTATTTTGTCATTTTTTATGCGAAAAATAAAAAGGGTTTTATAGAAATACCACCTAATTTTTAAATGCAATAAGAAACCGGACACTATTGACTATAATTTTGTATCTGGTTGGCTACAAATAAAATTAAAACTATTGTAATATACAGGGTGATTCAAAAATCGATCACGAAACTTAAGGGGTGATTCTACTTGACAAAATAAGGATAGAGCATCATATATTTTTTTTTTCAAAATGTCATTCGCTTTCGAGTTACAAGCCGTCAAATTTCAATTTTTATTTTGGTTTTTTCGCCATATTGCATTTATTTTTTAACCAATATTTGGCACAAATCGAGCTTTGCAGATTCTAAAATTTTAAGATAAAAGTATTTTTTAAATACCGCCAGAGGGCAGTGTACCTAAAACTTAAAATTTATTTAAATAATAACTTTTTATTTTAACAGATATCGCAAAACTGGGGGCCATTTTAAAGACAATCCAAAACTTAAAAAATAAGGTACTCTTTATTAAATAAAGTCTTAGATAAACCTATAGACATAAAAGTTTTTATCAATTTCAATCAAATTACCTACATACATACAGGGTGTCCAGTAACTCAACTGACAAATTTTACGGGACGATTCTACAACAGAAAAAAACTTCATATAAACATATGTCTTAAAAGTCTTAGTTTTAGAACTACGGGGTGTTAAAAATTTTAAAAAAGTTTTTTCTTTAATTTTTAACGTCTGCCGTGTCGGACGCGAGGATCCCACCTCGAATATTTCCTATGCTTTTAATTCCTTATGGTTTTCACACCTGGATAACCCACCTACATAATTGAAATTTACACTTATTCTTTAGATTTGGATGACCATATTTCCAAAACTAATAAGAATAGATATACTGAATGTGGTATATTTTTAAAGCCCTTTAAAAGTCTTTTTATAAGTGATATAATATACAGGGTGTTCCATTAAAAAATCATACTTTTCGTCCTACCCTGTTTATTTAAAGAGATATTAAAAATTCAATTATTGATTTAGGAACTATAGATTTAACCTGACAAACTGATATAATCATTTATTTTGTACGATAAAAAATAAAAAAATGTTAAGGGGGTGTAAATTTATAACTTGACACCCGGTATATTATCAAGGTTCCAACCACTATTTAAATTGAAATGAACATACATTAGCTTTGTTCGCGGGTTTGATTCTGAACCGGTTCTGGGACTATTCGCATGCGCAGTGACAAAAGCAACGTTCTCGGTTAGTAAAATCCTGAATTTTTAGTAACAGTTCTGTGTTCGCGGGTTACAATGGAATCAGTTCGTTACCGGTTCGTAACATGATTAGCAGTCCTGGGATTTTTGTTGGAACTAAAAGTTCAGTTCGGAATTTTATCGCATTGTTACATGGTCAGCTGTTTTCTGTTTTTGTGGTACAGAAATAAATCGTTGTGTTACAGTTTATTTGTTTCTGCCACTTTTTACGCGGGTTAATATACCTGTTGAATATTTTTTTATATTTTTGTGATTCTGACCGTATATAAAAAGGATTTTTAATTGTGTTCCGTATGAATGTATGTATGCAATAAAGTAAATAAAGATTTAATTAAAAATACAGACAATATTACAAGATTTTACCATTTCTGTTGTTTGAATTTTATCTTTAGTTAAATACACATACTTATGTTAAAAACGAGAGGAGGCAGGGAATCCCTCGTCTTCCGCCGAGAGACCTCGAGTGGCTTTCGACAGTATAACAATTTACCTTTTGTTTGAATTTAATTTTTTTTTGTAGTATACAATTTAACCATGAAAATCCTAACCAAAAGGCTAGGTTAGAATACGTTCTCAGCTGTAGAGAAAATCGTTCGCGGTAAATAAAAATTCCGAACTAATAAATAACTAGACATGCGCTTTAAAACAATTCTAAACCAGTTCGGTTCTTGTTCAGAATCAGTTCATTACTAGACCCGCGAACAAAGCTATTAAACGAATACGTCAGTGGCTCTGATGATTCTGACAGACGTGAAGTCTGGTAAATGCAAATGAGCCTCAGGTTACAGACCTCGAAGTTGCCGTATAACGAAATTAGATGTCGACCATGAAGTTTATGAAGTGTTAAATTACGCTTCTCAATTCGTGCAAAGCCAATTAAAATCGGTTGTGCCGAGATTCGATAAGGATTGGATTCATTATAGTATCATATTTATACAGTGCAGTCCAATTAAAACGAGCTATTCTCT
>JACEGR010012175.1:0-12374 GCA_014170235.1 Listronotus bonariensis | reverse complement strand
TTATCCTGTTCTATTGTATGGCGTTTTGTATAAAGCGATTCGCCTCTTTACTTGGACGTTTGTTTACATCTTATAAGCGGATGTTGCGAACATTGATGATCGCAATAATAAACAAATCTTTATTTAGTGTTTTGTGGAAATAATATATTCGTTTATGTTATGTTTATATACACTGGGGAAGATCATTCACCCGTGATGGAGTTGGGTTCGGTCAAGCGTGGGGTTGCTCACCTAAGGCGCCGGCATTAGTACGCTTTAATAATGGTTTCCAAATGTTTGGTATGTCCACACTTGGATTGCTAAAAACATCATTATTGTTTTTAATAAAGACGGCTTCCTTAAATTTGCGCTTTTTCCAATGTGGTTCCCCTGTGAATAACCCGAGTAGCTTCTTGACCACTTGATATTGTGTTGTTGAGACCAAACATGGTCAGCGATCCCTGATTTCGATGTTTCCCCTCTGTGTAAAATAATAATGTAAATATTTTTATAAGCTGATTATAGTTTTTCTCGAAAGTAACAATTCATAACAAATGGGATTTTAGCAAAAACGACTCAATTGTTTATTTATATTTTCCCTTTAAAAAAAATTGCATCTCGTAATTAAGAATTACGCCCCATAATTACATGTTTATGATAATGTGAATGTTGCCCAGAAGAAGGTTTTGTTAGTTTTGTATGCACGAACGTTGAATAAGAATGAGAGGTCTGTAAGTTATGCTTTTTTTTACTGTTAATAACAAACATTTTTTTTCTATCCAGGCTGCATCGAGCTAAGTTTTTGCCACGATGCAGCACCACCCCCGGCACCTGGTACTTGCCATGGGGATGCCCTTGCAGAAAATGGTGGCCGTGCCCATTCATCCTGCAGGACACCTTCATTTGCAAGCTCCTGCGGTACATATGCAACCCATGTTGGCGGGATTGCCAGCTCCTCTTGCAACTTTAAGGACATTTGTTGCTACGCAGCCGACAGCTATAAGGCAACCACAAAGAAAGGTAACTTAATATTCTATGTATTTAAAAATGATATTTTACTCTGTAATTTGAAAAACGTAATAGTCAATAATTTTTTATTTCTAAAGGACACCAATAGTCAGTGACCAGGTCTGGCATGCCGCACTTCTTAATAAACTTCCCTCCTATGGTCTTTCAACTAAACTCTGTACTTGGCTCTCTTAGTTATCTATCTGATCGTCGTATATCAGTTATTGTGGACGGCCATTCTTCAAGCTTTCACCAAGTAAATGCTGGAGTCCCTCAGGGCTCAGTTCTGGCACCAACATTGTTTCTTCTTCACATCAACGACCTTCTCTCGTCCACAACTAATTCCATTCATAGTTTCGCCGACGATGGTACCCTTCACTCCAGTTTTCAGGTTCCTAAACCCATTACTAAACCTGACTTGGAAAACAAACGCAGAGCGATGCAGATATCTCTTTCGCAGGATCTTAATTTAATATTGGATTGGGGCGCTAAAAATCTGTCCATTTTAATGCATCAAAACACAATCATGTTCCTTGTCGCGAAAAGAGTCATCAAATACTCATCCCTCTGCTTATGAGCGGCCAAGTTTACAGAGCAAAGACGCCTTCAATCTTGTGGGCGTCACATTTGAAAAGTAACCTTAACTGGCATAAACACATTGTATCTATAGCACACGGCAGCTTCAAAAAAGCTTGGATTTCTCTTTCGAGCCAAAGGTATTTTCCGCTTCTAATTTATATACTTTATATGTCTCCCAAACCTCCTTGGAATATTGTTCCCATATCTGGGGCATGGCGTCCGTCACAACCTTAAGCATTCTTGATTCTATTCAAAGAAGAGCTATTCGTCTCATTAATGATCCTTCACTTACAGAAAGGCTTCCCTCTCTTGCCCATCGTCGGGCTGTGGGGTTATCGCTTTTATAGGTACTTCCATGGCTTCTGCTCTGAAGAATTGTCCAATATAGTTCCTCCACTCACGGTTCCCAACAGAGAAACTCGGTTTGACCCATCTATTATTGATCTGCAATACCTTAGAAACGGAATATGTTATGGTAGCAATAATACCTGCTATCACACCTAGGGCATTATAAGCGGGCATTATGATAATGCCCGCTTATCATGCCTAATACTACTTGGAAATTTTATTGCTTATCAATTTTATTTCTCTCACAATAAAGATCAAGTTTATACAAAAAATAATTTTTTCTTTAAACAATACTAAAAATTAAACTTTATTTCGAAATAAAACATAACGATTTTGAGTAATGCCAAGTTCCCGCATAATGACCTTGGCGCCACTTGGAGAGAGTTCGGACTGTATTTTCCGTACTAAAGATAATAAGTTTGTACAAACATATGTATTAAAATAAAATCAATAACTTACCAGTTCCTGAAAATATGCCATTAAAACGGTTTCGGTTATTTGAAGAATTGCGTTCGCATCTTTCAAATACCAAATATGCCATACTCCCGATCATACTGTTGCCTTGATTTAACTGGCAAAAGATTTTCGGTCGCTTTTATGGGCTTTTTTCTTATATTTTGTGGAGATTTCTTCCATTTGAGCAAATCGTTAAATAAAAAATGCCAACTGACTAACTGATTAGAAACATCAGAGTCAAACTTAACACCAGTCATTATCTACTTACGTATAGCAAGTACTGGGTACAAGCTTATTTTTTTACACTGCGAATAAATAATCTAATTAGTCATTGGCTTCTTTTGGGTGAAACATAAAGCATTGCATGCACCACAGGCTTAACTGGACTATAATGCCCATCAGGTCAAAATCTACTTCGCTCAGGGTTATAGTCCTAAGTAACTACCCTTGATACATAAATAGCTCCAAAAATGTATATTTTAAAATTCCCAAAATGTATACTTTTTATACTAGGTGTTCACGTCAAATAAATGAAAATAAATGTCGCGCCGTCAAACAAGTTGACCTCATCGTTTAACATGTAATTTTCATACAAAATTGTAAGGCTTACTGTCTTTTCACATTAGCGGAAGACAGAAGTTGGGCGCGGACGAACGCTATCGAAGTGTATTGAGTAGAGCTGGCAGCCGAAACCGGTTTTCGGTTAACCGCGGTTTGGCCAAACCGAAAACCAGTTCGAAAACCGGTTTCGAATACCGGTTAACCGGTATTTGAAAACCCGTTTTGACAGATTATACAAGGTGGTTCATTTAACCTTAGAACAGGCAAATAACCAGAAAACGGCGCATTTTAGAAGAAAATGTTTCTAGTAAGAATTGTTGGAAATAAAGGGGCAAATTTAATGGTATTATTAGTTTGTGACCTTGACTCAAAATTTTAAGGTCATATTCATATAAACTTTGTTTTTTCAAAGGGAACTCCAATTTTTTATTTAGAATCTTAATCTACATACAAAAAATTGCAACTTTCATATAAATCTATTTTAAATTCGATTTTAATTCGTTTTTAAATATTTAGTTAACCGGTTTTGTTTTTTTCCGGTTTTTGCCAGCCCCAGTATGGAGTCTTATAAGACCATTCACACGTTGAAAACGCGAAAAGTCGGCTGTGCGTGTAAAAGGTCTCATAAGACTTCATACACTTCGATAGCGTCGTTCCGTCGCCCAACTTTCCGTCTTCCGCTAATGTGAAAAGGCAGTTACAGTCACCAACCAAGCCTAGTCCGATACCCGAAGCATGTCAATTTATGACTGTAACCCTTATTATTTTTGATTCATTGTTTAAAAATTGCATATACATTGTGGTATACCTTTCCGACAAAGTTTAAAAATTGCATATACATTGTGGTAAACTTGTCCGACAAAAAAGTTACCCGTTCGCCCAGTCCGACACGTAGATAGACTGGGTTAAAGCGCCGCTTGTATCCAAATACAGAGGAATGAATATTCGTGGTAGACTTGTTAAAACCTTTAAACGACAACATCAAAATTTGCATACATCAACTACAACATGGGTCGCATATGACCCAATGAGGAATTATTCGTATTTTAAGGTTCAAATAGTAAAAACCTATTTAATTTCTTTTTGTTGGTTGTTTTGTAATTTAACCAATGATTTTGTATGGAAAAGAAATTTTATTTTTGCCTATCTTCGTTAGTTTCTTATAATTACTCTTTAAAGCATTATTTGTGTGCAGTAAAGTATAAAGTTCTTCAATTTTGTCTATCTTTGTGTTTTTGAAAAGTGCATCTTATTTTATGTAGTTTTTCGTTTGTATAAATAACAATTTTACGCAGCATGTTCTCAAAATAAAATTTCCAAGCTTCCTACTCAGCTTGGTTTAGGAATATACAAAATCTTTTTTTTTCGTGTCAGTTTATATAAAAAAGTTTAGAGCAGTTAGAGTAGAAGTAAAGAATCCTGAGTTCTTTGTTGAACGGCACGCTATCTTCCGTATTTGAAGTTAGTTAAAAAATATGAAGAGTGACCTTTTTTTTGCTCTTCCCAAATTTGTTCCCTAAAACATTAATTATGGCACGTCAACGACATAATTTTACATTTTTGTTCAAAATGGCACGTTCATGCAAAAAGGTTCGCCATAACTGGTTTAAAGTGCCATCTGTAACCACTGCTACCACAAATCACTTTTTATAGATGTGCTTAAGGTACTTCATCATCATAAATCATTTTTAGTTGGTTCATACACTATTCCGACTGCCACCTCTTCTTTTCTCTTTTGTTCTTTCAGGTTTACTTTCAATATCACTTAAGTACATAATTATTATTGTCTATATCCTTATTACTTTCCTTAGTGTCGCTCTTTAAATCTCTTTTAGTTCTTTTAAACTTCAATATTCTTTTTGATAGACATGCCCTTTTTGTTACGGAAACAACAACACGGGTCGCCGGAGACCCAAACACCATATAACTAGAGGCAATAAACTTCTGCGATACGTTATTTGTATGTGGTAATAGTAACAGCCAAGCTACAAAGGTAGGTGTAGCAGCAATATTATAAGACAACTTTTGCAAGAAATATGTCTAAAATATTATTCGGTGGGGTCACGGGCAACCCCGTGTTGTCTGGCTCAGCCATTATTTTAGGGCAATAAAATATACACACATCAAAATAATGTAGGGAACAAGAATTAAAGTAGTTATATAACTTTTGTAGTACCCAATATATTATCCATGAAAATTTCTGTGTATATTGGCGATACTGTTGTTGTTTACAATACACATTATTTTACTTTTTATCAGTTTATGGAATGTGGATAGGAAGCAGTTATATCATTGTATAAAAATATCAATAGTTTCGTTTTGGTGCCTGCTTCTGAGTGAAAACGCAGACTTGCTGGCATTTGAATTAGTGTTAGACTTAATTCATCCTAACGGAACGACGACATTTTAACGCGCGAAGAGCAGCAGCGAGCAGTAGGGATGGTTGAAGCGGGTTCAAATTATATGAGCAGTAGCAGACGACGCTTAACACATCAGCAAGTGTGATTTGTCAGATTAATGCACAAGATACCGCTGAGACCGGAGATGTAAGAACGGCATACTGGCCGTACGAGTTACCGACCCTGTACACGATCGTTTTATTCGATTACTTTACGAGATCAAACAGTTACTGCAGGTCAGTTAGCAAATGAGCTAGAACGCACACACCATGATTGTTGTGAGCAGCCAAACTATCAGAAACAGGTGCACGACTTCGGCCTTTATGCTCGTCGACCGCTCCGTGTTCCCCGTTAACAAGAGAGCTATGAGACTGGAATGGGCACACGACATCTAAACTGGCGACATGAAGAATGGCGTAATGTACTCTTCACGGACAAATCTCGCTTCGGTTTTATCCTGATTCACGCCGACTTCGTGTGTGGAGACGACCGGGAAATGCGGAACGCGTTGCTGCCGTCCAGGAAGTTCACGGCTACCAGGGTGGCACGGTTATGGTTGTGGGGGCGGAATTTCGTGTCGGAGGAGAAGAACTGATCTCGTTCTGTTAGAGGGCTTTTTAAATGCCATCACTTACCGTGACAGCATTTTGAAACCTGTGCTTCCATATGCTGCAGCAATCGGTCAGAATTTTCAACTCATGCAGGATAATGCCCGTTCACACACGCTGCTCGGGTGGTACGTGTGATTTTGGAACCGGATGCACATCAATGTTTCTGCCTCGGCCTGGACAGTCCCCAGACCTGAATCCCATAGAACACCTTTGGGATTCAATGGGACGAAGGCTTTCCATCAACTGGAAATGTTCTTTGCAAACAAGACAACAGCTGTTCAATTGTCTTTCTGACTTATGGAATAATACAGCCCAAATGGAAATGACAACCTCATTTCAAGCATGCGCCAAACAGATGCCAGGCTGTCATTAATACACGGGAGGTCACACTACTCACGGACAAGTGTGGCAAACTTAAAACACCTTTACTTTTTTTTTTTTGACCTTGTGTATAATTATTTTAGTAATTTTACATTTTTTACTTTTTATTGAAATTCCTCAAATTTTCTTTCCTAAAAATTCTGGCTTTTGAGATACTCCTAAGCTTGAAGGAACGTAAAGTAATTATCTACAGGGAATATATTTAAAATCTCAGTGTTAATTCTTGTTCCCTAGATAATTTTGATGTGTGTATTTAGCAGGTTCCATTTAAAATCTCACTGTTACAAAAAAATATTTTAAACCAGTGAATATTAAAAATAACTAGACTATTCAAAAACTTAACAAGAACAAACATCTAATTTATTGTCATTATTTTAGACATCTGATCATTAACACAGATTGATTTGCTGGGAAGTCGGGTCTGCAGGCTAACCCATGCCATTAATTTAGATTTGCAGATCGTACAATTTAGGTTTAATAGCTTACACTTGGAAATTACTTGTACCCCATTTGCATTATCATGGTGTTGGGCATAGATCGGGGCAACTCAGTTGATGAACAGAATGCAGACAGGGGCTAAATTCTATTGTGTTTTGGATGCATTGAAATGTATGAGATTTTTGGCGCCCCAATCCAATATTAGAAAACTAATATCCTGCGAAAAGAGATATCTTCATTGCTCTGCGTTTTGTTTTCAAGTCAGGTTTGGGAAATGGGTTTAGGAACCTGAAAACTAGAGTGTGGGACTATCGTCGGCGAAACTATAAATGGAATTAGTTGTGGACGAGAGAAGGTCGTTGATGTAAAGAAGAAAAAAGTTAGTGCCAGTACTGAGTCCTGAGGCACTCCAGCATTTACTTGCACAAGCTTGAAGGAATGGCCATCCACAATAACTGATATACGTCGATCAGATAGGTAACTAGAGAGCCAAGTACAGAGTTTAGTTAAAAGACCATAGAAGGAAGTTTATTAAGAAGTGCGGCATGCCAGACCTGGTCAAAACCTTTGGATATATAAAGAGCAACAATCTGGGACTCACCTAGAAAACTCAAGAGATCTATTCCAGCTGTGTAATACGAAAGGAAAGAATATTCCTACCGCCATATATGGAAGCGGCCCTTTAACCCAGCCTGTCAATGTCAGATTTGGGTGTCGGACTGGGCGAACGAGTCACTTTTTTGTCGGTCAGTTTACCACAATATTTTACATGCAATTTTTAAATATTGTGCCAAAAATTGTAAGGGTTACAGTCACGTAACTTGCCTAGTCCAATACACAAAATATTTGTTTATGCCATGACTGTAACCCCTCACCAAAGTGGTATTTGTTAAGAAAATACTATAAGTTATTAAAAAATGACTATGACTTTTTTGATATATTTTCTCAGAAGCAACTTGAAATCTGCTAATTTTGGTTATATAAAATAATAAAAAATCAGTGCTTAATCTGTTAGTTTTTTTGAAATTCCTCTTAATAAAGTTGGTTGTAACAATCTAAAATGGTTAAAAAATGTGGCATGTTTTTTGTATTTTTGTCCTTTCAGTAACAGCTGCTGATAGGACAATATGAAGTACCTATCTCATGCATTTCTTCACAGTTCATCTGAAAAAGCCCGTGGACTGACTCAAGGGGTAAAATGTCCTTTTATCGGAATATTTATCAACCGCCACTACATTAATAGCATTGTCTAAAGTTACCTATAACCTGCCATTCTCTGGTTTCAGGCAAGATTCAGGACTGATATTTGATAAATCATTGAGATAAGAGGGTTAATACCCAATTCGGCCTATAATTATGTTACAGCAATTTATTCCAATAATTAATACATAATAGAAGGTTTATTGGTGTTCGGATAGCTTAATACATCAAGGTATGGCAGTTTATCTTTTAAGTTTAATTTAGACGTCATAGTATTCTGAAAAAATTATAGGCTTAAGCAAATGTGATAGCTTAATAAAAGGTGTAGTGCTAATATTTCAATTTCTTTGCGGTAATTTTTAAGTGGGAGGTAGCGGCAACATGAGAAATTCACTAAAACTATTGTAAGAAAATTTTTTTTTAACACTTTTCACATTAACTTGGGTTTTGCTCATCATATCTACATCTATCTATCTATGTAACGGAATCTTTGAGCCTATTTTAACCAACTTCCAGCTATTCGATTTCTTTGAAACTTTGCACTGTCAAAGGACCGATGAAGATGCAATAATTTAAAAACAGTATCCGTTATCTTTTGAATCGCCAGGAAAAAAATTCCATTATATTATAAAAACAACACCTAGGATGCCATCTGTTGCTAACTGCCATTTCAAACTTTACTATTAAATGAAAGAAATTTTTTAGTTTTTACACAATTAGGTTAGTTGCACCATGAGTGTTTAATTTTTATGAAAAATAAAAATATAGGAGTTAGTTGCACCATTAGTTCAAGGATTAAATAATAAAAATTACATTATGTGTAATGTATACATAATACATAATGTGCAATTAATAAAAATTAACATTCTTTTTTGGATCGCCAGGAAAAAATTTTTTTCCTTTATATTATAAAAATATAAAAACAACACCTAGGTTGCCACCTGTTGTAAAATTTCAAACTGCTATAATGAAGAAGAAATTTTTAGTGAGTTGCAATCTGTTGGAAAAATTTTAAAATGTGCCACTCTTGTTCATTAAAAAAATGTTTCGCCATTTTGTCAAGAGTAGCAGAAAAGAAACCAAAAATGAAAAATAATTAATAGTTTAAAACTAAAAAACACGCTTTTATATGCAACCGAACTAAATTAAATAATTTTCGTACAAGAAGTTGTCACTTCAGAATAAAAGCGTGAGGTGCATTTACTATTTTCACGCTTTTCCCTCATAAATTTGCAAATAGAATAATTATAACATTTTAATATATTAAGCACCCCACGCTTTTATTCTGAAGTGACAAACTCTTTGTAATGAAAAATTATTTTCTAATTTTAGTTATGTTGCATAAAAGCGTGTTTTTAGTTTTTAAACTATTATAATTATTTGTTGTTTCTGTACATTTTGTTTGTTTTTTTACTTTTTAAATTACTGTTTGCCCTCGGAATGTGTAACTAGGACTCCTGAAGGAACAGGGGACGAAATTGACATTTTCAAATATCATTTGACAATGCGTTGGAGGCTCGTCTCGGCGGCCACCAATCTGTGAAAGCTTTCTGTTCGCAAAGGGCATTGTTGCCAAACAATTGAAAGTCTAGGAATATGTTAGGGCGATGTACATATCTAACCATAGTATACAGGGTGTAATTTAATTAATGGCTAAAAATACGGAATATGATTTTTAGTTTATTTTAGGAAGGAAGGTTCATATAAACATATGTCCTAAACCTCTTAACTTATGGGATACAGAGTGTTAAAATTAAAAAAAAAATTATTATTTTAAATAACCCTACTATTCTTTACCCAATTTTGTTGTAATTTGGCAATAATATTAATGACATTTAGGGGTAATTTATTACTAACTTATTTACATTTAATAAGTCTAGTGGCGTCTCGAGAGGCAACTAAAGGAATATTTTAGACGAAAAAACTGTACGCCACTGACTGTGTAAATGTGTGTAAAATTGTTGTGCCTCTTTAGATTAAGCAAATAAAAATATTGCTTTTATGTTTTTTATTTTTTTCGTGTCTTGTTTAGGCCCATTAAAGAAGCATTGCGGGATCTTTTCTTTAAAAAAATAGGTTTTAAAATTTGTAATTAGCAAATATGTAACAAAAATAATAAATATCTATTGGAATAAGGTTTATGTCCGGTATATCAGTTTTTACTGAAATAGGTGTTTTCGAAATTTTTTGGTCTTTTGAAATTTTTGCCGCCACAATATGGCGGATTACATATTTTTCCACAACTACTTCAATATGACTTCAATTTGTCTCCCTCGTGGCGCAGTGGACAGAGCTTTGATCTTCGAAGCCAGAAGGCGCCGGTTCGATTCCCAGCGGGGAAGACATATTTAGGTAGTCGTTATTTAAAAATAACGACCGTGGTGGCACTACCGCGTTGTCTAAAAGGTGCTGTGAAATGCATAACTGCATGTTTCAGTGCTTGGACAACGTTGACGGAATAGGGGAACGATGGGTTAAACATCTAATAACCCGACACCCACGGTACTCTGGTATTTAGGCATATGCCTTTGTGGAATGTCAAAAAGACTTTGAAAAAATGGATATTAAATAAAACGGCTTAATTCGTAAAATAGAGCTCACAATGAAAAAATAAAATCCTGGATGGTCGCCGCCACAAAATCGTAAATTACATATTTTTTCCACAGCTACTTTAAAATGGGTATCAAATAAAAGGAATTAATTGCTAGAATAGAGCTCATAAGAAAAAAAGTCAAATCGAAGATGTCCGCCGTCACAAAATGGCGAATTAATATTTTCCAGAACTACCTCAATATAAAATTGTTGGTTAGTTCTGGTTAGTCATAGTAAGGCATTAAATAAACTTAATATAATGAAAAGTATCAAGTGACAAAAAACTAAAAACTTGAAAATAAAACATACCCATTTTATTTAATGTTAAACGGTTTTATTGGATTAAAAGCTTAAAAATAATTCGGTAAGCACTAGCTATCAGATCGCACCAATCAATGTTCTCATTAATCTGGACTATTAATCAGATAAATCGTATAATCGTAGGGTACTTGAAATTTCTATTATAATATACACGTCCTACTGCACCTAGTTGTGAAAAAAACTCCTGAAGAATTCGATTGTCTATAAAATGGCGCCCCAGCTTTGCGATATATGTCAAAATAAAAAGTTATGATGTAAATAAATTTTAAGTTTAAGGTAAAGTGCCCTCTGGCGGTATTCGAAAAAAGTACTTTTGTCTTAAAATTTTAGAATTTGCAAAGCTCGATTTGTGTGCCAAATATCAACTAAATTGGTTAAAAAATAAATGCAATATGGCGAAAAATCAAAATAAAAATTAAACTTTGACGGTTTGTAACTCGAAAACGAATGACATTTAAAAAAAAATTATATGAAGCTTTACCCTTATTTTGTCAAGTAGAATTACCCTCTTTTTTTTCACCCTTTCGGGGTCATCCCACCCAGGTCCGACGATCGCCCTCCTAGGTGGTGCACTGCAGCCTAAAGGCTTATTGTACCTTGACCCCTACTCCTTCCCATTCACACACCATTCATTCCATAACTTGGATGATTGCTGCTCGGTCCGTTCGTTCACCCTCGAGCAGAACACCGCGTGCCGTGGCCCAAAACCGACAACGCCGGTCACCCATCCAAGTTATGGGCGCGCACTTCACTGCTTAACTCCGGTTATCGACGCTGCCGATACAACCGAAGCAGCCACAAGCGCGCCCTCTTAGTTTCGTGATCGATTTTTGAATCACCCTGTATATATTTTTAAAATGTCAAGATACCGGTAACATATTAAAATTAACATTCTTCACAGTATTATCGGCTGTAAATATTTTTCTAAAGCAGCCTTGCGATATTCAAGATATATCTTTCACATTTCCCTACTTCCAAATCTCTAATTTATTCTAATCTCATCAACAAAAATATTTTTCCCCATTAAATTACAGTTTGCGTCAGGTTATCTAGAATTTCAATCAGAAATCTCTTTGAAGCAATCCCCTATTTCCTAAAATTTGTATTATCAGCACTCTTTGAGAGTTCAGAATATAATTAACAGGAAGTAGATCTTTGCTCCTTGAAGTGATAAGTATAGAAGGTAAAACCCTTAGATACCTAAAGATTGTTAAGGAAATGCGTAATAAAGGGTTAACTAAACATTATCCTTAATATTTGTTTAATTAGGTATTTCGTTTATACCTTTATTATCTTAAAGACAACGCATTTTCTTAAGCATTATACTAGTACTATTTTTTTAGTGGATGGATAATTAAATGTTAATAATGAAAAATAAAAAGGAGTAAAATTATTATTAAAAAAATCAAATCGACATTTAAAAGATAAATAAAACTCCCTTAAAATATAAAAATAAGGAATGAAAAAATTAGAAAAATTAATAAGAAAAATAAAAAAGCTT
>JACEGR010012174.1:0-12383 GCA_014170235.1 Listronotus bonariensis | reverse complement strand
TTTGTATTATAACTCGCCCTGTATATTACCAATTGGAGTAAAATTTTGTATTTATTAGTTTTGGACCATGTGAACAGTTTTCCCAAAAGGACGTTTACAAATTTTAAAATTTTTGGTCCATGTGCCCTTTTGTAACACCTATCCTGGGACACAATGTATTTTTGGACTGAGATTTTTTATTTTTAATTAAACTTTGTCAACAATAATTTTTAACGTTAAAAAGTCAAAAGAGCAGTAGCTGCTAACTAAAAACGGGAGGTACCGGTTTTTATAAATAAAATTCTTACCATTTGATTGCCAGACTGAAAGAAATCCTCTTTTCTGAACGTCGTGATTTCACAATATCTTTAAAACATTTTCAGGACGAAAAGCGTTTTTTGGTTAAAGAGAGAGACGATCTATTTCAAAAGCTCCAAACGGCCATGGAAGAAAATCAGAAGATCCTGCTATCGTTAGAGTTGAGCCAGAAAGAAACGCAGAAGATTAAGAAGGAGAGAAATGAAATTCTTCATTCTCAAACGGAAATAATGAAAGAAACCGAATCCAACATCATGAGGGCGCACGAAGTGGCGGTGGAGGAAAAGAGAGAGTTGTTAAAAAGGATAGAAAACGCAGAGAAAGAGAGAGACAAGATTAGAGAGGCGTATTCGACGGTGGTTGCAACGAATTCTAAGTATGAACTGGAAAATGTTACTTTGAGGTTAGTATTTATCCAGGTGCATTAAAGTGGGCAAAAAATCGACTTTTTTTAAATATAGCTAAAATATTGTTTAGGGCGACAAAAAAATATTGGTTATAAGAAATCGTAGACTTACTGTCTTAGAGTATATTATAAATCTAGGTTTTCATATAACAAATATCTATTAGAATAGAACTTAAAGGACACTAAAAAAAAAGTTATTTTTTTTAAATCGAGAGAAATGCATGCTCTATGGGGAGCATTATTTATCAAAAATAAATATAATTCCCAAATCCTCAAATTGTTGACAGATTCGCTTTTACTGAATCATTTTCCATAGTTTATCTACAAGAAAAACGTATTAGCTTAATTGTAGCTAAATCAGATTTCTTTTGCTACGAGGTTAAATACAGTATTTTGGAAAAAGTCCCGTAAGTCCAGTCCTGTCTAAATCTATTTGACCAAAGTTGACATACCTAGAGAAAACATATCTACCAATTAGCCCTTTAAAAATAAAAAGGATTGGCGCAACAGATATAAAGTTATTATTAGTTAAAAAGTCTTCAAGTTTAATTTGGCCCACACTGTATACATTTTGTCACCCTTAACAATATTTTTAACCACCACGTTCTAGATGTTTTGAATAATTGTACTATTTTATCCGTTAGTACAATTCTAACATCTAGAAGGCAATGTTTTCAACATATTTTTCAAAAAAAATTAAAGTCGATTTTTTGGCCCAGGCCAAGGTTCATAGACTTTTTACTTTTCATAAGAAAATATGCTATTTTCTAAAGCAGCGTTTCTTAACCTGTGGTTCCCGGACCCCTTGGGGTCCGCGAGCATGTGTTAGGGGGTCCGCAGTCTTATCTATGGACGTTTAAATTAATAAAAAATGTCAGCGATCAGGCACGCACCGATAAGTACTTCAATAAATTGTTCAAATTTAATTGGCGATTTTAACTACCGATGGGGGCGCTGCTAAACGTAAACAAAGTCAAAAGAAGCAGGTAATATGCAGGTAGCTAGCTTTGATCCTGTTAAGCCCCCACAGACTACAATCTTTTTCATCCATTCGTATTGCTGCGAGTCTAATCGACGAGATGAATGGATAGTCTGTGGTCTAAAACCGCCGAGTAGAACCGTCGGTTTAAATATTTGCTGAAGTTTGATTTTCGACACGCCGAGACGAAAGGTCCGCACCAAACCGATAATGTGTGGGGATCCCGTTCTAACTTGTCGGTTTTTTTCAGTAGCGCGCATCATTTTAATAGCGTTTTGTTGTTTCTATTGAGTTCTCTTTCTCTTGAAAATATGGACCAAAAATCTATTAACAAACAATTTCTAATTGAGTTTATTGAATTATATAGGAAGTTTCCTTCTTTATGAAAAATTAAATCTGAAGAATATCGATAAAAACAAAAGAAACCAAGCGTATAAGGAATTATTGCAAAAGATGAAAATTTCAAATCTTCGTAACTTCTACCGGTAACCAAAAATCGCAATGTTACGATAAGGCGTTCATGAGCGGGAATTGCTTCTCGTAAGTGCGTATTTCCCTTAATTATTAAAGGACTAATTAATTTTAACAACTCCAAATATGTTTCCCCGTCCATCAGCAAAAAATTATACCAATCCCCTGGTTAAAGTTTCAGTTCTTTTAATAAATTAACATGGGAAAAACTACGTCTTTTTGCAGCCATTGTTTTACCCATATAGAACGATTTTTTCTCTTTTTTTAACGATAACTGTTGCGGCCGCTGCCAATGCTAATAATTGCGTACGATTCATCGTGTTGTTAGAAATAAACTGCTAGCTAAGTGCGTAATCTGTGGGCAATACAGACCGGCGTGCAACACGACGTGTCAACTCGCCACGATCGAATGGACGAAAAAGATCGTAGTCTATGGGGGCCTTTACGGATTTCGGGTATTGAAACGGTTTAAAATACTGTTCGAGTTTCAATACAGCCATAAATTTGTATAGATTTATACGTATTAAGTGTGTTAAAACTCGATTTGTGAGTTTGAGTAGTGCCCTTGATGGTTTAACAGACTTTTTGTTAGTGGTGATTAGTGAAGAAAGCGCCATGTAAAACTTTTTCGGAATGAGTGAAGAACTGTTTGACGCCAAGCTCAGTATTTTCATACCTTAGTTGCACTTCCGATAGTAGGTGCACAGTGAAAGGAGAAGAAATCTTAAATTCCAACCATATTATTTTGATTATACACACGTCTTTTTTAGATCTTAATGGCTCTTTTGATGCCATAATAAACGTTTTAATTTAGGTGAAGAGAAAGACTTTTTGATAAAAAAAATTATAGCAAAACACACAGGTATTCGCGCACAAGGCTCAAAAACGCGTATTAAACATAACAAAGTAAAAAAATATATTATATGTATATCCATTTCAATGGTTAAACATGTCCGATCACCTGTTTTCTTAGGTTGCGCCGTTGACCACCAGAGGTCTCATTGATCTTTAAAATCGCCAATTGTGTTTTTTATTAAGGGGGTCCTTGAAATTGTGCTTGATTTTCTAGGGGTTAAGAAACGCTTTTCTAAAGGTTTTTAATTTTAGAAAAATGATAGAAGAGCGCAACTCACAAATTAATCAATACAGTACTCTCAAAGAGGCTTATGAAAAGCTCTTGGAAACAAACAGCAAATATATGACTGACATTGAGACAATCAAATATAAGAGAATGAGGGACCGAGATGAGTTTTTAAGTCTGTTGAAGAAAGAGAGGGAAGAGGGTGAAGCTAAGAAAATGAAGAAAATAAAGGAAATAAGGGCCGAGTATGAGGAGAAGTTGGAAAAGATGAAGCATAAAATGGTATATATAATAATTAAATTATTTCAGTTAAATTATTTAAAATATATATATATAAATATATATTATACAAAATATTTTACTCCCTTTAAAGACAGTTAAAAGAAAACGTCCTGTTTTTCTATGCTATCCACCACGACTCTCTCCCCAGACCGGTTTCGCCTGCCTTACAGGACTCCTCAGTGAGGCTGTATCGAGTCGTGGTGAACAGCATAGGAAACCAGCGTCCTCTTATTAGACAAGTTTCGTTGTCCAGCGGTAGGATATTAAATCCTGCCGTTGATGCCCTACTGAAATCGCATTCAGTAAATACGAGCATCAATTGTAGCGGGGTGGCTATGTATGTTGTATATATATATATATATATATATATATATATATATATATATATATATATATATATATATATATATATATTTATATTATTATATATATATATGTATATATATATATATATATATATATATATACAGGGTGGCCCACCATATTCGACACGGTCTGTAGCTGGATAACCATGGGGTTTTTAAAAAAGTAAATACTGAAACATATACAGGTCGGATAAGGTCACAGTATAAAATTATTTTACTCTATACAGGATGTCTCAAAAAAGTGTGACGTATCAAAGTTATATTTTTTTAATGGAACACTATATATATTATGTATTATGACGGTTTTAGATTCTACATAAAAAATAATTTAATTTTGTTAATAGTACTAAATGTCTAATTTTATTCGTTTTTGTGATATTTGATTTTTTTCAAAATGCAGGGGTGCAATTAAATTAATTTTATTTTAACAACATAAACTCCTTAAATTTTAAAATTTGTTACAAGATTAGGAAAATTCTGCCTTATCATACGTAGGTCATATCGAGGTCATAGTGTATACAGGGTGATCAAAAAATAATTTCAATTTTTTAGAAAGTCAAATAGCAATATCTCTCTTATTTTAAATGGAACACCCTGTATTTTTTTTCACCACATGATGACAAACCAAATGCTCTTCAAATGGTGTATAGGTTTTTTTTTTTTTTTTTCACCCTTTCGGGGTCATCCCACCCAGGTCCGACGACCGCCCCCTAGGTGGTGCACTGCAGCCTGAAGGCTTATTGTACCTTGACCCCTATTCCTTCTCATTCACACACCATTCATTCCATAACTTGGATGGTTGTTGCTCGGTCCGCTTCCCCGAGCAGAAACACCGTGTGTCGCTGCCCAAAACACCGCTGTCGCCGGACACCCATCCAAATTATGGGCGCGCATTCCACTGCTTAACTCCGGAGATCGACGCTCGCCGATACAACCGAAGCCGCCACAATGCTCTTCAAATGGTGTATAGGTTGCCTATACCTATCTTTTATACTTTTTAAGTAAATTCCGTTTTCACATATTTTTATTCCAAATGTCTATTTAAATGTAAGTAGGCTGTGATATAGCTATGCCTATTTACTAAGCCGATATTGCAAAATGTAAATTTGTTGGAAAAAAGCACAAAATTAAAAGATTTTGTATTATCTGCCACTATAACACTTATTTCAGCTGAATGTGGCAATGATAAAACTTGTGTTTTTAAACAATCCGAATAACGCCTCTGGTCAGTTATGACGACATTCTGTGACCTATAACTTGTTTCTTCCATTATCCATAATCACTGTGTCAAATTTTTTAAAGCAACTATTAAGGTTATCAGATGGTTTCTCCTGGAATATTTTTCCGGATTAACTCTAGACTAAAGTAAACCATTTTTTTCACATCCTACCAGTATTTTATCATCTTGTTGTTGTAGAAGAAGGGTTCTTATTTAAAATCATTGACATTTCTTTTAAACTGACTAAAACACTAGTAATCAATAAATGGTCGTTGTTATTTTCTTAAGAAAAATATTAATGGCTGCTATGTCACAGCCAACTTTAATTTAAATAAACATTTGGACTAAAAATTTGTAAAAACAGATTTTACTAAAAAAGCACAAAAGATAGGTATAGGCAACCTATACACCATTTGAAAGAGTATTTTATTTATTATTATGCGACGTAAAAAATACAGGGTGCTCCATTTAAAATAAGAGAGATATGGCCATTTGATTTTCTGAAAAATTGAAATTATTTTTGGTCACCCTGTACAATATTTGATCTTAATTTGACCTACGTATGATATGGCAGACTTTTTCTAATCTTGTTACACATTTTAAAGTTTAAAGTATTAAAGTAAACTCAATTTAATTTTACCTCTGCATTTTTCAAAAAAATTAAATATCACAAAAACGAATAAAATTAGACACTTAGTACTATAAACAAACTTGTGTTATTTTTTAAAGTAGAATCTAAAACCGTCATAAAATATAGGGTGTTCTATTTAAAAAAATATAACTTTGAGCAAAATAATTTTATACTGTGGCCTTATCCGACCTGTATATGTTTCAGTATTTACTTTTTTAAAAACCCCATGGTTATCCAGCTACAGACCGTGTCGAATATGGTGGGCCACCCCGTCATATGTTAATTTGTTCCAAACTTTATTTGAAATAAATATTTTTGTTTTAGCTTGAGTTGTATAGGGAAGAGGTCAATAAAGAAATGCAAAAAGTTAAGGGAGAAGTGGTATGTCCAAACAATTTTTTAATATACCTAATAAAAAAAAACATTTTTTTTTCTTATTTTAGGCATATTTACAAAAAAATAACGACGAGATTAGACACGAATTATTTGAGGCAGAACAGAAGATTCACATGCTTGAGATGGTTAAAAATAAGGACAACTACTTATCTAGGTAAGCATTATAATTAGGAGTATAGTCGCTAGGTGCTAAATCTGTACTGCAAGGTGGATGAAGAATGAATAAAAAAATTCCTAGTTTTTCTTTTTTTTTTTTTTTTTTTTGAAAAATTACTTTTTATTGTTGGTTTTGTTGTGATAGTTCCTTATTTTTTTATTTTTTTACTTAGGGAGTCTCTGCAAGCAGTTCCTTTGGAGAGAAATTCCACAAAACACGGTATTTCCAGCTTACGCGGTAGAGGAAACAAAGTTGCAGACAGAAACAGTGTCATGAGTAGTTCTAGTGCTGTTTCAGTTAGAGATAGTTGTTCAAGGTAAAAGAAATAATTGGTGTTATTTAATTAGGTGAATAAAATACTTTTTATGTAGAGTATTAAAAAGTATTATTTTTTAGGGAGCAATTACAGAGAGTCAGAAGTGTATCAAATTTAAATGGAAAAGAGTCAGTAGACAGTTTGTTTAGAGATAGGAAAACGTCAACTTTACCAAATAGACTAGTGCCTGGCGATTTTATTGAAGAATCTATTACTATTTCCAGGAGAACTTCCATTAATAGTATGGGTAAGAAATGCTTAAAACTAGGGCTGGCAAAAACCGGAAAAAAACAAAACCGGCTTACCGGTTTTTAAAAACCGGTTTCGGTTAAAACCGGTATTAAAAACAGGTTTTAAAAACCGGCATTAAAAACCGGTATTAAAAACCAGTTTTTAAAACCGAAAAACCGAAACCGGTTTTTAAAACCGCAAACGGTTTTCAAAATCGAGACACCGAAATCGGTTTTAAAACCAAAAACGGTCTTTAAAACCGAAAAGGCTTTTCTAAACCACAGTTAACAGAAAATCGGAAAGTTATTATTCTCTAATAATCGTTTTTGCGTTGATTACGGATTTGTCCATGAGCTGTGGTGTTAAGTGATAATCATTATTCATCCTAGAATATTCTTCAAAAGAAATTGGTTAAATATAAATAAGAATAAAAATATAACAACCCTGTTAATAAAATGCAAGATTCTAAAAGGTGATGTAAAAATTCCATACATACATACATAATTTATTTTTTTCTCTTTATTTAAAATTGGTATTCTATTTTCGGTGTTTTTTCTTGGTTTATTGGTTAATAAAAAAACAGAAAAGAAAAAGTGGTGATTTTAAAATTTTAATTTATTGTATTATTAAAATAAAAAAATTGGAGTTGCCTTTTGAAAAAACAAAGTTGATATGAATATGACCTTAAAATTTTAGTAAAGATCACAAAATTTGCCCCTTTATTTCAAGCAATTCTTATAAGAAACAGTTTCTTCTAAAATGCGCCGTTTTCTGGTTATTTGCCTTTCTAAGGTTAAATGAACCACCCTGTATAATCTGTGAACCAATATCCGATTTTACAAAATGAACGGTTTTTTTATTTTAGATATAAACCGCAATTAATCAAAAACCTATTAATTGATATTCGAAGAACCGCTTTTCGATTTTGGTCCGATTATCAAAAAACCGGTATTCGAAAACCGATTATCCGAAAAACCGGTATTTGAAAACCGCTTTTTAAAACCGGTTAACCGATATTCGAAAACCGGTTAACCGATATTCGAAAACCGGTTAACCGATATTCGAAAACCGGTTTTTCAAAACCGGTTAACCGGTAATCGAAAACCGGTTTTCAAATACCGGTTAACCGGTATTCGAAACCGGTTTTTGAATACCGGTTTTCGGTTTTGGCTAAATCCACGGTTAACCGAAAACCGGTTAACCGAAAAACCGGTTTCGGTTGCCACTTAAAACGATGATACGTTGACGATGTTGAGGGAAAATATGTCTTAAATAAATGACTTTGGTTATTTGCTTAAATCCATTCTACCCTTACTTTGTAAAAATAAAATCCTAATTTATTATTTTAGGTCGAAATTTGGAAATGGAAGATGAAGAGGACGATATGTTTAATGATAAATTCCTGACTGACCTTAAAGAAGGACGCTGTCTTCCACTATCAGGTAAAATTTTGCTTTCAAACGATTTTTTTTAGTTTTCCTCTCAAAATGTTAATTGATACTGCCTTTGCCAAATGAAAGGCTTCTTTATATACAAGGTGTCCAAGAATATGTTGTCAATCTTTCAGATTCATATAGAATACAAAGTCAAAATATGATTTATTATCCAAGAAACAAGATTCTTATTGACAAAGCGGTGTAGAAATATACATTAAAGTAAATAAAATATCCAATGCAAACAAATAGACATAAAGACTACATAAAAAAGATAAAAAATATATAAAAAGTCAATAAATGGTTAAAATGTTAAAATATAAAAAACAAACATTAGAAATAACCAACAACTTAAAATTAAATACAAATGTGAAATGTAACAAAAAATACAGAGCTATAAATCGACAATAATTTTAAAAAGAAAACAACATGCAGATTAACATACCGGGTGTTGCTCCGTCGGGCGGGACATAAGGAATCCGATTTAAATTTTGAAGTGGTCCAATATTGGCTCCCCTAATTATTTTAGAAGAAAATATTATAAGGATTTTTTAAAGAGCTCGAAAAGTTGTACCCAGTGTACAAATTTCAGCTCTTCTCAGTCCGCCAGCTAAGAGATAAATGCTAAAATAAGTTACGAATCTCCAATCTTTTTACGCGCCCTGTATCATTAGAAGTTTATAATAAAATACCAGAAAAATCATTTAACCTCTTACTCTCAAGTTGTCAGATCAATGTCACATCATTTTTAAATAACGAACTACTTAAATCAAGAAAAAATCACTATTATAAAATGGTTTTACCAGGGAAATAGTTATCGAAGAGTAGCGGACATGTTTGCAGCCTATTTTCCCAATAGGCCAATACCAAGTAAATCGACAATAGAACGGACGATAAAAAAATTTGAAACTACAGGCACAGTAATCAATAATTGCAAATGTGAAGAAAATCGACGTGAAAATCAGAGACAAATTGTACAAAACGAGAGGGGTTTAGACGTGATACTTTGTGTAGAGGAGGCCGAAGGAAACATTAGTACGAGACAACTGGAGGACATTACTGGACAGGACCACACCACAATATCTCAAATTTTAAAAAGATGTAAATACCACGCTTACAAGTACGAAGGACACCAGAATTAGGAGACGGAGACGAAATACGACGACAGGAATTTTGCTTTGAGATGATGGAGAGGACAAACACTGACAGAGGTTTTTTACACAAAATATTTGCTTTACTGACGAATGCACTTTAAAATTAAACAACGAACCCAACATTCAAAATTGCCGGTACTGGAGTAACGAAAACCAAAATCGATTTGTTGAGAAAAGGACTCAATATCCACAAAAAAAATGTTTTGGCGGGAATTTTCGGCCACCATATCCTTGGACCATTTTTCCTTGACCGAAATTTGAATGCCTCTTGAACTTTTAGAGGAACAAATTTTGCCTGCTTTGAACAACCTTGCTCGTGAAAATCAAGAGATTGGGTATGGATGGCTGACCAACACACAGTACCAGAGCTGTGCGCGAATACTTAAACAACGCATTTAATAACGACATCATAGGCCCGAACCACGCAATATCTTGGCCAGCCAGGTCTCCGGATCTTTCGCCAAACGATATTTTTCTATGGGGAGATTTAAAAACTAAGCTTTATACCAATAAAAAATATGAAAATTTAGACCAGCTAAGGAATGCTATTTCGGCTGAATGTGCCAGAATATCGATGTACCAACTAGCCAACGTAAGAAATGAGTTTTATAATCGTTTGTGTTATTGTCTGGCAGTTAATGGAGGAATATTTGAGTATTTGATTAAATCCTAATATTTTCGTCATAAATTGATTTCTAAATGTAGACAAATTTGTTTTATTGTCTTGCGTAACTGTTAGTGCATGTGTTGGAATTAGCTGTGAACTAAAATAAAATGCGAGGATTCTTTTTGAAATTCCCGTATAAAATTGTTCAGTTTTGGCAATGACATTATAAATTAATGATCTAAATTGTCACTGATAAATCGATATGGTGTTTTTATTATTAATTTCTAGAGTACAGGGTGCATCATAAGATACTACGTTGCAGAAGTATTTAAGCAGTTTACTCTTTACTGGTTGGTTGAAAAATGCTTAAATTTTGATTTTGGGTAAAACTTATTGTGCTCTTTAATAAATACTAATAGCATTTTTTCTAAAATAATTAGGAAAGCCAATATTTGACTACTTCAAAATTTACATGGGATTCCCTGTCCCGCTCGACGGAGCAACACCCGGTATATTACAAATTATAAAAATATATACATATATATAGAGCAACAAGGAACAAAAATGAAGTGTCACAAAACATCACTGTAAAACTCATTCAAACTATAATAAGCTTTACCAATTAATATATTTTTAATTTTTTTCTTAAAACGGTGTAGTGAAGGAGAGGCTTTTATTTCATTGGGTAAATGGTTGTACATTTTTATGCTTTCATAAATCACAGATTTTTTTGTTAAGGTCCGAGTCGGTATGGGCAGGGATATGTCATGTGTCTGGCGAGTGTTGTAAGACATGTCCCGTGAAACAAAATTGTGGCGATTTTTATAAATAAGGGTGACAGTCTCCAAAATAAATATACTGTAAAGAGTTAGTATTTTCTGGATTATAAATAGAGCTCTGCAAGAATCCCTTAGCCCCGCCCTACACAAGTATCTAATAGCTCGCTTCTGCAAAACAAACAGACTGTTAACAAGATAATGTAACATTTATCTATACGAATTTGAGAGATTGCCCACATATTCTTGGATACCCTGTATACATCAGTGTTCACTTTACTGCGCGTATCAAGTATGGAAAATAAAATTCTGGGAAGAAGATATAGTAAATTATATTAAGAAAAATTCCATGAATTTTATTTCTAGGACGGGAGTCAAATGCAAGTAGGATGTCGGAACTGGCATGGAGAAATTCAATGGTACCACCACATTTAAAAAGTTCCTATCCGGCAGAATGTCAGTTTATTAGTCCAAGTAGATTTAAAGAGGAGGATATTAAGGTACTACAGAAATGATCTTACATTTTTAAATATAGAGTTTGTTTAGAAAGTCAATATTAATTTTTCGCTATGCCTTGAATTTCAGAGTGGCAACGTCGAACTGGACGACAGTATGTGCAAACTACTTCCAGGGGAAAAACCGCGGCAAAAGAAGGACTTTGGCACCACATCTTATAAGAAGCCGGGGCCGCCGACACCCAGTAAAAATGGAGGTAGGACGTCACTGCAAGGCAACGAAATACAACCTTTGAGAGAAATCAATACTGCTACTTCAACAACTCCTAAAAAGTAAGTAAAAAAAATAATTTCGTTTATAATATTTCTTCTGGCTTTCATTAGAAGGTTTACTAAGATTACCAAGAGTTTTCTACAGTTTATCGATTTTGTCTCTAACCTCGGAAAAATCCCATAGACTTTAACCTGAAAAACATAAAAGTAACATCGCTGAGGGCAAAAAAAAAATTCTTGTATTTTTTTAACCCTGTATGAAAATACGAGTCAAACCGCGTATCGATTTTCGCGACGTAGTGCCTTGACGTAAACGTTTGTTGTGACTTGTCGTAAACGTTGGTTCTGACTTGTAAACGTTTGTTGTGAATTGTCGTAAACGTTTGTTGTGACTTGTCGTAAACTTTTGTTGTGAATTGTCGTAAACGTTTGTTGTGACTTGTCGTAAAGGTTGGTTCTGACTTCGTCGCATCGCAATTCAACGCAGAGAAATATCGTTGTGTTATTCAGTATAGTCTTTAATATTTGACAGAGGGGTTACATCCACACGGTTATATCTAAGAAATTGGTTAAAGTCGCGGAAATGTTTAACAATTCCAACCTCTATTTCCATGTCTGTATTGTATCCATGAATGCACATTATTATTTTTCTCCGTGGCTGCTACTTAATCCACGGATATCCGTGAAGCGAGACTACACTAAAAAGCACAAGAACGTGTAATCAGAACTAACTTTTCTCTTTTGTGCGTGTAATTTCAGTAGTTTAAAGCGCTACAAACGGTCATGCAAAACTGTCACATTGGGAGGATCATGGTTGGTTTTGGTTAGTTTTTTATTCCCTAACAGAGTAAAAT
>JACEGR010012173.1:0-12389 GCA_014170235.1 Listronotus bonariensis | reverse complement strand
AATAATAAATCGTCAATATTTTAAAAACTATAAATTTCTAAAATGTACATCCTTATGCAAACTTAATTTTAATGCCTTTGGTGATTTGGCCACTCTTTATACAGGATGTTTCCAAATGCGCTAAGAAAATTTAATAGCGTATTCATGAGCCATTTTTCTGAAAAAAGTTAATATAAATATATATAGGTCCTCCATTTTTCGTTCCCAAGATACAGGGTATTAAACTTTTTAAAAACCCAAAAAATTCTATAACACTTTTTGGTAAAATTTGTTAGACCAGATATAAACGTTTCTTAATTAAGTATTTGTTGTTGTTGTTTCATAATTGCAAATAGGAAGTTATAACACCTAAATAAACAAAATGTTCTATGGTTTCTTTAATTGCCCAGGAATATAAAGTGTAGAGGATTTTTTTCTGAAAAACTAAGCAAGCTACGCAAAAATATTGAAAAACAAAAAAGTTGTGTTTTTAGACATTTCATCCGAAAAAATATAAAAGTTGCAAAAAGTCAGTGGCGTAAATTAGACCCCCTTTTATTAAAGACTTTTGTAATTTATGATGGTTGTGTAATGGCCTGCTAATGACATTTTAAATATAAATTTGAAAATAATTTAAAAATGTTTAGGGTTAGGGTTTTTTCGATTTGTTGGCTTTACAATCTAGAATGGCCATTCGAGTTACATAGGTAGTATTAGTGTCGGATTAAGCGTAAAGGGGCAAAATTTGAGGTAAATAGTTGGTTTATAGATATATTTTTGGTTAGTGGTTTTAAAAAATTCTTTTCCTTATAACGAGTGGCGCAAATTAAAGAAAAAAACAATTTTCTTACCTGAAGACCTTTTTTTTCGGGAGGGAGGCAACATTTAGGGTAAGAAGTTGGTTTATAGGTAAAGACTTTTTTATCTTCAATTTTTTCGAGACTAAGAAATTTAAATTGGGTTACTGTTTTAAAAAAAATTGTCTTAATTCAAAACTGATGACAAGGGCGCAACATTAATTTTTTGTTTCAGTAGAAAACAAGCCTTGATCCGGCACTGGGTGAATAATATGATATATACAGGGTGGCGCCTTTTCGTTGACCTTGCAGGGTATAGCGAAAACTAACAGAAAACAAATCTGTTGCGCAATCTGGATTTTAATTTTTAAAACAAATTTAATGGTGAATGAAAATACAGAGTGTTTTTTATTTTTTAAATTGAACAGGCACTTGTAACTCGCTTAATATTAGAGATAGAAAAAAAATCGCAAATAGAAAAGTTTTTGGGATTTTTACGTAGAATTCACTAGCGTACCTATATTTTCCATTGACTTTTTATTTAAAGTTATAACACAAAATTGGGCTTTTTAAATGAAACACCCTGTATTTTTTATCATCAGTAAACAGGGCTCCTTAACAGCTATGAGAAATTCTACATTTAATATATCTATTTTTAATAGTTTCGGAAATATGGCCGTCATCGGAATTTTTATTAACGTAACATCCTGTATATTATATTACCGTTGCATAGATATTTCAAAGAGGTTTTACAAAATGCCACATTTGATATATTTATCTCCAATGTTTTTGTACGTATGACTATATAAATCTAAAAAAGTAGATATACGCACTAAGAATTGAAAGCTTATTTTTCCGAAACTGTTAGAGAAAATTATTTTAAATGTGGTAAGTTCTTTAAGGCCTTTAAAATGTTTTTTTATGGTGATAAAATATAAAGGGTGTTTTAGTTTAAAAAATGCTATTTTATTATCAAACTCCTGTCGATGGCTATATTTCCAAAACTATGACAAATTAAATATATCAAATGTGTGCTTTTACGACTTTTTAGGTGACCTTTCTACTGGTGATAGAAACATTTAAACATTTTGTCGATTAAAACTGATTATCCTGAAATAAATAGACGTTTTTAAAAGTATCTTATTTTAGATCAAAAAATATAAAAGGGATCAGGTTATTACAAATATAAGGACTAAAAAAATGATTAACCCCCAGTAGATTTATTTAAGAGGTACAACTTTACTTTTTACTATTTAATTCTTTTTATTTTAATTTTACACAAAACCTGATAAATTAAATAAAATTTATTACGCTATTGCGCAATTAATTATACATGGTGGCCGTCTATATTTTGTCCAAAATACATTATTTATTAAATGGTATACAGTACGGCTGAATTATTTTCGACTATTATTGTAAATGTTTTTCTTTCTAACTATGGCTGATGCTACATTTTAAAAATTGATTAAATTTTAAATACTCTAAAATATACAAGGTAGTCCTTTAAAAATATACAAATTGCCCTATATCAGAAAATCGGTCATTTTGTTTATGACCTAATGAAATACCACAACAAAATGTTACGAAAATAAACTTTAAAATATTTTAATAATATCTACAAAAACTGCATCTAAATAAATGTATATTAGACCATGCCAAAAAATCAATTATTAATTGTTCAAGGTGACAAGAAAATATAAAGTGAAGGATTGAGCCTTAAATATTAATATTTAAAAGTCTAGCTTGGCGCCTAACAGTTTCTAAACAACAATCTTTTTTAATGCAAAACTCGAAAACTGTTTATTCAAAAAATTTAAAAACAATCATTCTTAAAAAAAATTCTACAAAAAGGCTTTCTTCGTATATTGTCCTCAAATAAGCCGTTTCCATGTACTTGGGCTTTGAACATTGAACATTAAATTTTTACAGTTTTGTTTCTCTAGTTTGGATTTTTGTTATTACTACAAATATTAGTATTCAAATAAATTTAATACAATAAAGAAAATTAAATTGGCTACAAAATGTGTCTCCTTTAAAAGTAATTTGGCGTTAAAATTGCTTTTGCTTTTAACTTTAATGTCGAATATCTTTAGAAAGAGTGAATTTATAAAAAAAAATTGTAGGTCATACAATTTTTTTAGTCTATTAAATGTATTTAAATATTAATATTTGTAGTAGTAACAACAATCTTAAGTCAAAAAACAAAATTGAAAAAATAGTTGAATGTTCAAAGCCCGATTTCATGGAAACAGCTTATTTTACGACAATTTACAAAGAGAGTTTTTTGTATAAAATTTAATTTGTTTTAAGAATGGGTGTTTGTAATTTTTTTATATTGAAGATCAACAATTTGCGAGTTTTGCAAAAAAACAAAAGGTCGTTCTCAAAAAACTGTTAATCGCGAAGATAGACCTCTAAATATTGATATTAGGGGTTTAAACCTTTACTATAAATATTTTTGTCATCTTAAACCATATTTTTGAGAAATGTTTCATTTCAATTTCTGTTTTTTGGCCCAGTGTACTGTTGGTATATGTTAAAAAGTAATTCGTGATCAAAATGTGTCAAAATATAGACGACCACATTGTATTTAAGTACAGCAGGTGTGTTAATAAAGTAAGAAATAATATTTAAATAAAGCTTTATTTTTGCTGGAATTTTTAGAAGCCTAATAAAATCATTTAAACTCATATCAAATCAAACAGTAAATAAAATCCACTAATAACATTATCTACAGTTTTCCAATATTGACGTTAAACAATATTCGTTTGTAGTGTCAAATTTCAAACGGTCGAGCCAATTATATAAATGGAGCTTCCAATAGCACAAATGCACAAAGCCAACAATTCAAAAACAGACAATTACTAAAATGTTAGCTAAACAATGGGTCACTAGAGGGAATTGCAAGCACTGCGTGTACCCTTTTCAATTTTAAATTAAAAGTTCTTAACACAAAAGGTGATTTAGTGTATTAGCGGCATTTATTGGGGATTTGAAATTTCATTGACATTATTTTGCTGTAATGCCAAGTGAAGTGCTTGAATATGTATTTAATTACCTAATTAACTTCTTTTTTTTTTTAATTATATAATTTGTAAAAAATATAATGCTAGTACTTATTTACTGCAATATAAGTTTAATAAAATAAAAACACATTTTAAAAATTTGCAAAGTAGGATAAACGCACTTAGAGCGGCTTATACAATGTCGTGGTAACAAACTCAGAGGTAAATTATTATGTGGTTGAAGTTTGAAATATAATCGAAATTTTTAAAGCTGTCAAATACATTGCCATCTAGATTTAGCAACTAGGGTTCGCTTCTCGGATAGGAGTATACTAACTCAAGGATTGACTCGACATTGTAAAAGCCGTCTTAAATAACAAATTAAAAATCCTGATTTTTTCAAAATTATTAGGGTGTTAAATAATTTCCAAATATTGACATTTATGTTGTGAGTGTCAAGTTATACATTTACACCCTCTATATTATAGTAAGGGAGGTAGCGCTATGTTTTTCATACCAATTTTATACTGAAAGAATTTAATTTGTAGCAGTAAAATAGTGTTAGATAGTCAGCAAAATGAGAGTCAGTCGCCGCTCCTGCGGTGGAGTCAACGGTGGCAGCATATGAAAGTCGTTAAAAAAAAGTGACAATAAGAAATTTTAAACCTTGTCAATATTTGTGAGACAGTTTTATAAGGTTTTTATCAGAAAAACCGCTTTAAATTCTATTACATGCTTAAAATGATATAATATTTTTATTTCTAAACCCAAAAAGTAATAAAGGTATTTTTAAAATTCTTGACTTTGACAAATAAGCACCTGTGACCTGTGGCAGCCAGGTTTTTCAGGTGAAACTATACTTATAGTATAATGCAGCTTTAAATTAATTGCATTAGAACCGCAGGAAATAAACCCAGCAAAACCTATATCACCAATTTCCTCGTTTGATCTCCTCCATTGATGTAAAAATATACGGGATATTCCATTTAAAAAATACGTGACTGGTGCTGCAACTCTTTTGTTTTTGATTCAAATGTTTTTCTAATTAGAATATTAAATTCTACGAAAAAAAAATATGAAGTGGCTATGGTCGTTTTTACAAAATTTCATAAATAAGGCCCTGTTTACCTTAAAATTGTCGCTACTAGTGTCTAATTTAACCGTAAATTATCACTTTACTTATAAGAATTTTGAAATAATTCTTAAAAATTTCGTTAAATTGTTTAATTATTTTTTAAAATGTATTTACAATTTTTCTCAACAAGACACGAAAATAGGACACGTTTTTTTAAAACTTTGGACAAACCACGAAGGCTAAAAGCCTAAATACTAACGTACCGTGGGTGTCTTAAGCGAGGTAACAGGAAGTTTGTTGACACGGGACTTAAATACTTGAAGATTTGGGGGGAAGGAAAGACCTCCGCGGGCAGCAGGTTCCACATTCTAGAAACTCTAGGGATAAAAGAACAAACAAAGTGGGAAGTTGGGGCCTGTCCAGTTGGACCGTATAAGGATGCATACGCGCATACTTCGCGAGTTTCTCTGGTGGGAACCGTGAGTGGAGGTACTATACTGGACAATTCTTCAGAGCAGAAGCCATGAAAGTACCTATAAAAAAGCGATAAATCCCCCACAGCCCGACGACGATGGGCAAGAGAGGGAAGCCTTTCTGTAAGTGAAGGATCATTAATGAATGTTTGTTTGAATGAAATCAAGAATGCATATAGGGTTATGAGGGACGCCATGCCCCAGATATGAGAACAATATTCCAAGAGAGGTCGGATTTGGGACACATACAAAGTGTATAAATTAGGAGGGGAAAAATACTTTTTGGCTCGAAAGAGAAATCCAAGCTTTTTGAAGCTGCCGTGGCTATAGATACAATGTGTTTATGCCAGTTAAGGTTACTTTCAAATGTGACGCCCACAAGATTGAAGGTGTCCTTGCTCTGTAAAACTTGGCCGCTCATAAGTAGAGGATGAGTATTTGGTGTCTCTTTTCGCGACAAGGAACATGATTGTGTTTTGGATGCAATAAAATGGACGAGATTTTTGGCTCCCCAATCCAATATTAAATTAAGATCCTGCGAAAGAAATATCTGCATCGCTCTGCGTTTGTTTTCCAAATCAGGTTTAGTGATGGGTTTAGAAACCTGAAAACTGGAGTGAAGGGTACTATCGTCGGCGAAATTATAAATGAAATTAGTTGTGGACGAGAGAAGGTCGTTGATGTGAAGAAGAAACAATGTTGGTGCCAGAACTAAGCCCTGAGGAACTTCAGCGTTTACTTGGTGAAAGCTTAAAGAATGGCCGTCCACAATAACTGATATACGTGGATAAGATACCTGTGTCGTAAGAAATTCGAAAGAGCCGAGTTAGGATTGGTGCAAGTTCTGGAGCACATTTTTTAAAACGACTGCTGGTTGCCGTCCAGCCCAGACGATTTCTTGGTGTTAAGAGATGAAAGGATACGTTTAATGTGTTTCATTTTCAAATTGGATAATTTACGGGAGGGTCAAGGGTTGAATTGGCAGCAAATTGTTTAGCAAATACTTCTGCCTTTTCTTTAGCGGTAGAAATAATTTCATTTTTCAAAGTTAGTGGTGGAAAAGAACTGGTACAAAAATTCCTACTTATGTTTTTCGCAAAGGACCAGAAAGATTTGCTGCCATTTGAGCAAGAAAGAACTTTGTTATTAATGCGATGGTGCGTGGTGGGCGACCTAGGGGAGCTGTGACAGATGCTTGATAGAGTTCGGGATTGGTGGTAAGAAAGAGATCTAGGGGACTTGAACTATGGTTTGGGACTCTAGGAAAGTAGATGGGTTCCATAATAAAGTTGGTAAGAGGGTTAGATTAGATTAGATTGGATTAGATTAGATTAGATTAGGAGGTGGATTGCATATCCTCTAACACTGCAACCTGCTCAGGTTTATTGTGTGTCCTCCGTCCATAGGTTAGAGCACGCTATCCAAGCCGGTCTGTTTAATCAGACTCCACAAGCTTGAAACTGGCCCCTTGGTATATCTTGCCGCTTTAGGTTTTTCTTCACCCAGCCTTGCAAACCGCAGACGACAAAGGGCTTCGCAGTAGCACCATACGTGTTCTGCGGTTTCTTCCTCCTCCTGGCAGAACCTACATAGGTTTTCTTCTGCCAGGCCCATAGTTTCCAGGTGTTTATTCAGTCTGCAATGACCTGTCAGTTGACCCACTATTATTCTTACTGCCTTCCGGTTATAATTCAGAAGGTCTTTTGTAAATTCTGGCGAGTAAGCCTGGTAAGAGGGTTACTGACTGCGAAGATTTCGAATGTTCTGCCTTGGGGGTCGGTTTTTAAAGAGCCCAGCAAATCCTTATTATGGACATTGAAGTCGCTAAGCACGATCACTTTCGCCTAAGGAAACTGAGAAATTATGCTATCGATCCTATGAAAGAAAGTCAAAGAATTCGACATAAGAATTATTAGATGGAGACCGGTACAAACAGCAGATAAATTTAGTTGAAGACCTAAAAGAAAGTGTGAGCCAAAGGATATCGGGCCTGCCCAATTCAAGATTGGAAACTCGAGCACAAACCAGATCGTTGCAGACGTAAGCACATACGCCACCATATGGGCGAAAAGACGAAATAAGTTCGTAGCCTGGGAAGGGAAGGTGGCTGGTTGAAGATTTAGAACTTATTTGAGTTTCTGTTAGAAACAGTATGTGGGGCTTAGATGACTGAAGGTGATGGCGTACGGAGTTTATATTGGTGTTAAGCCCACATATATTTACAAAAGAAATTAAACTTCTCGATGAAGGCCTCCCGGATGCAGTTATTCATTTGTTAATTATTATTTTTTACGGTTTTTAATTGTCATAGAAGGTGGTATTAAAGTTTTAAAAAAATTGTCTTTAAATGTGTGGCTTCATAGAGCCTTCCTGATATGGGCTCTTAATAAAGAAATGCTATTTTTTAGAGTTTAATATTCTAAACTAAAAAAATATAAAAATATCGCATAACTTTATTAAGGGCCTAAATAGGAAGAGTTCCATGAACCAAAACCCGTAAAAAATATAATAATTAACAAATAAATTACTTTTTGAAATAAGTTGATACAACTTTTATTATCACGGAATCATATTCTATAAAGTATCTAGGTAATGCTAGATTTATTTTTTATTTTTGAATTAATATTTAATTGCATACAAAAATTCTATGGCCACTACAGTGGCGGATCGCGCATGCCGAAACCACCGCGATAAAGCCCATTTTCAAAGTTAAATAAAAATTATAAATATTGGAGCTACAAATTAAAAACTTTCTTACTATAATTTTCTGCTATTTTAGAAACTAATATTTAGGCAATAACTTATACTTTTCGAGATTTTGGCAAAAAACTGGACGGCTGTTTTTTGTTAATAACTATTCTATTTTTTTGCAAAAAATTCCAAACACTTTCCAGATTGTTTAAGCCATCAACCATATTTTAAAGAGACTCGTAACTATTTTTTGCGGGAAATCAACTTCTCGACTAGAATATAGATATATCTGTATGGTATTAACAACATTTCTTGCAAAGAATATGTACAGGGTGGCGCCTTTTTGTTGACCTTGCAGGGTATAACGAAAACTAAAAGAGATAAAACAAATTTGACTGCGCAATCTCAATTTCAATTTTTAAAACAAATTCAATGGTGAAAGTAGCTCATGGCTAACTTTATTTTTTATGGAGATACAGGGCGTTTTTCAAATTTTGTCAATTTGGCCAGGCACTTGTAACTCGCTTGTTATTAGAGATACAAAAAAATCCTAAATAGAAAAGTTTTAGGGATTCTAACATGGAATTCAGTGGCGTACCTATATTTTTTCCATTGAATTTTAACTTAAAAGTGTAACACAAAGTTAGGTTTTTTAAATGGAACACTCCATATATTTTATCATCAATAAAAACGGCGCATTAAAAGCCGTAAAAAATATTTGATACATTTAATTTTTTCTAGTATCGGAAATATAGCCATCCTCAGGAGTTCGGTAATAAAATGATTTTTTTAAATAAAACTAGTATAGGGTCTTTCAATAAGAGCGATAGTATTTGAAATAGAGATTTCTCGGTTTCTAATCCATATATTTTCGATTTCTAGATGTTACTATATTTAGTATAATATGCAGTTTTATGATGCAGCGTCTGACTCCTCTCCATCGGCTGTAAGTAATAAAAAAATATTACCAAAATGATAGCTTATTTGTGGCCACTCAACGTTTACTTACTCGAAAATTAGGTTGCCATTATTGGTATTTTGCGCAGGTTAACCGCCGCACTGTAGAAAATTGTGAACATGAGTTAATTTTACGTAAAAACGCATCCACAAACTTTTCCACAGTGCGGCGGAAAACCTGCGCAGAGTACCAATGATGGCAACCCAATATTCGAGTGAATAAACGTTAAGTGGCCACAACTGAGCTATTACTTTGGTAATATTGTTTTATTACTTTCAGTTGATCGAGAGGAGTCAGACGCTGCATCCTAACACTGCATACTAAACATAATATAGGAACACCTAGAAATTAAAAATTTATGGATTAGAAACCTAGAGATCTTTATTTGAAATACTATCGCTCTTATTAAAAGATCCCATTGTTCTTAAAATAAAATGAAAAGTAAATAATTACATGTTATCCCATTATTTGTCATTTCCAGTGACAAAATTATTTAGAAATAATTAGAACCAAAATATTTTTTTCTATTACTTTTTAACCGTAATGGTTACATTGGCATACTCCCAATATCTCCTCAAAAACAGTAATAATTGACGTATAGTATATTACACATTGTTAATGTAAAATTCAATCAAGAATCAAAATTAGTTATAATATACATTAAAAAAAACTCCTTAATAATGAAAAATCTGTTTTTGAGACATCTTGTCTATTTACTAATTCTGTCAAAAGGATAAGTTTTAGTGTATTCAAACAAACATTTTTTATTTCCAGTTTCCTTTTGTATCTTGTACAGAGGAAAAGTTAATTTGTTTATAAAAAGACTTCGTTCTGATTCTTCTTCTTCTTACAGTCCCATGCTCTGTATTCAGAGCGTAGACGCCTTCTCGCACATATTATATCTGTAGCGCGTAGCAAACTATTTTTTACAGAGATATGCGGTACCACTGGGTTTACGTGGCTTCTGAACTACAACGTGAGAGGATGTACTAGGCAGAATACTACACAGTGCGGTTTACCACTGCCTTTTGTAAGGTGACGAGCGATATATACTACTGAGAATCAAACCCAGGTTTCTGCGGTGAGAGGTTTTCTTTAAAAAAAAGGAGAGAGAATGGTATATGCTAACCACTGCACCACACTCACCACTTCTGATTAGTAGTATCATCTGTATCATTGTTTATCATTACTGGTATTTAATAAAAGGCCGTTTTTTTATTTTATTTAGGTGTTGGATATGCAATTTGTCTCATAGACATCTACATGGGAATGTATTACAACACTATCATAGGCTGGGCAGTTTACTACCTGATAGCGAGTTTTACCAGCGAGCTTCCGTGGACTAAATGTACCAATGAATGGAACACCATAAATTGTAGACAAGTCACATCTCTGCTGTCACACCTTAATTCTACAACGCCAGCAAAAGAATTTTTTGAGTAAGTATCCAATAAGATTTATAATTTGGTAAGTTGTGTAGCCAAAAATAAGAAAATTAACAGTGACCTAACTATACCTATCAAGTTATTAACCAATTTGTTATAAACTTTAAGATTCTGCTTACGTATTTTTATTTTAATAATGAGTAAACGTCAAAAAATACCTAAGTATTAACCTTTTCTTTACTTTATATTTGTGTTTTTGATATATTTTTAGATAATAACATTTTAACTATAAAATGAAAAACAGTCCAAATGTTGTTAAATCCGTCGATATTTCATTTGTTTACCCTTTTCAAAAGCGCCGCAGATTTCTTCTAGATGCATTACGTTTTGTCATAGCAATAATTGAAATTAACTTTATTTACATAAATATGCTTAGAAATAAATAGAAATAAATTTAATTACAAATATTTTTTACGTCGAATCTGCCTGCTGACCTTAAACAACCGAAAAATATATTATTGGATAAAAATCAATATTGGCCGATATTTAATTTTACCCATATTTGACCGAACTAATATCTTTCCAACGAAGGCTTCGTTGTAGTTTCATACGTTGGGTAAGATTGTGTAAATAAAAGAAAACAAAAACAATCAGTGTTTGTCTTTATCTACCAGCTTTATTTAAAATACGATAGGGAAAAATTCTGGTTATTTCGATTGTAGTAAATGATGTGATTTGTTTTTTTTTTGCCATGTCCGTGCCGGTCCTAATGTTGGGTCGGACTCGGATATGTTTCAGATGCAAATCTCCATTGTGGGGAAAGTAGTTCTTTTATTTAAATGTTTTATTACTTACTTTTAAATCGATTGTGCCTATTTTAAAGTATTAGTGACTTCTGTTTTATATTTATTTTATATATTTATTTAATTATAGGAAAATAAAAATATTTGACGTCCGGTCCTGTTTTTTGCCAACTTCAAAAGATTTGCCGACAAATGAATTATCTATGGAAGGCGGGTACTATACTCGAATTATCTAATTAATCATTAAATTGAAAAAAATACCGTTTCACACATACTAATTCACTTAAAAATGCATTTGTTTAATTAATTGATTAAAAGCTTGTTAGGTGTAAAACCCGCTTTATTGTTAAGCCTTTTTGGCAGTAGCAAACATAAGCACCATTAGATTAAGCCAGGAGCGCAATTGGGGGGGGCTGGTTGGCTTAGCCCCACAAAACGGCGATTAGACCCCCTTTTAAAATTATTGAGCACAAAAACCAGTGGCTTAATGGTTGCGACACCGGATCCGGAGAGGGGGAAGGACATGGCTTAGATTATAGGGATATGAAAAGTAATTAATGAAGTGTATGAGTTAAGGAATATCCTGACAACACAAGTGGGTATACGGTAGCACTGGATGTTTTTTTAATCCTTTGACAACCCACGAAGGCGTATGCCTAAGTAATACCCATCTTTTTTCCTGTACCGTCAACATTGGCCAAGCACTGAAACAACAGTGTATACATTTCACAGCACGTTTTAGACCACGCTGTAGTGCCACCACGAACGTAGTTTAAATAATTACTACCTAAAAATGTCTCCAGGACTGGGGATCGAACCGGCGACTTCTGGCTTACGAGATTAAGGCTCTGTTTGCTGAGCCACCGACGTTTGTTACGATATAATAAAAGTGTAAATTTATTTTTTTGCATTTTTTCAAACTTAAAGCCACTTCTGGTGTAACAGGAAGTACTGTCAACTTTCATTAGAAAGTCCCTTTCTAACGAAATAACATAACATAGTCGTATGCAGGAGAGGCATTGCTCTGGCGTAGCGAGGGGTGGCGGAGGGAGGGCGATCCGCCCTAGGCGTCCAAAAGGAGGTAACTTATAGAAAAAAGGTAGCATGGTACCGTACAAAAGTAGATATTATGCTGTATAAGCCTCGTTTTGTGGTGGAGACCTTTTTTATGGTTGTCAATGTTTTTTAAGAAGAAAAAGAGTAAAAAGGTGGACTCCGATTTA
>JACEGR010012172.1:0-12395 GCA_014170235.1 Listronotus bonariensis | reverse complement strand
TTCGAATAATTCAAAAATAATGCGAACTATTTACTACTTATCAAAATATGAATGGATTTTTATTTGATCCAATTGAGATTCCATAACATTTGGCATCAAAATATTCTACTGACCCATAATATCCTTTTTAATTAAAAAATAATTATCTGAAGAAGACAATTGCTCTTTTTTTATTTTAATATAAATATATATAAAATAAAATCCTCTTTTTATATGTTTAATATAAAATTTTTGAAAGACCCTGTACAAAATGCAAAAGATAAATTATTTTTCAAGTTTATTAACAGATTTATGAAATACTCTGTATGATGAATATGCAAAACACAATAATTTTTAACTACAATGATTCGTAATAATTCGAATAAAATTCAAATAGTCGAAAAAATTTCTAATTATTCGAAAAAAATTCGAATTATTCGAAATTTTTCGAATTATTTGAAATTTTTTCGAATTATTCGGAAACTTACGAATAATTTGAATTTACGAATTATTTGATTCGAGTTTCGAATGAAATATTGATATTCGATACGAATTATTTGTAAGTTCGAATTATTCGCACACCCCTAATATTATACTGGAAACTTATAAATTTACTCCTGTCCGTATTTGCAATAAAGGTCGTAAGGTATAAAACTCGCAAAAACGATGCGATAAAATTGTGGAATGTTTTTATTACATACTGAGATCTCGTTCGGTTAATCATGCGGATACGTTTATCAATTAAAGCGGACAGTAGTAAATTCATCATCAGTTTCCCGTGTATGCAGTGGTGACACCTGGCCCAGGGCACCCCTAAAAATGCATGGTCACCCTTGTATGGTAAAAGGTAATTAGAAATAAGAAGGAAACATGTAAAAGAAAGCAATGGGAAGAGGAAGTAGAGGACCATTTTTTTTGCACCTTAAAATAATTAGGGAGAAGGAATGTAGACAATGGTTTTTAAATGATAAGGCCCTTTTTTGCTTCTCAAAAAAATAATTGGGGGAGAAGCAATAGCTATAAAATAAGGTTTTTAAAGAATTAAAACCTTTTTTTTTTGATCTTCAAAATTTCACAGCTTTAATTTTTCGGCCACCCCTACAAAATTTTGGCCACCCCTAAAACCAAAACCTGGCGTCGCCACCAAGTATATGTTCCTAGTAGCGTGGATCTGTTGGCATGTTAAGTTCAATGCAAAGCAGGATTTACTATCTTTAAAAGTAAAAAAGGGCAATTAGTTAAAAATTTCAGTTTCTCTGTTATAACTCTAAGCTCATTAAGAAGACACATAAATTCACAATAAAACTTTTGATTAGATGTTATTTTTTGGGTACACGCCAAGTTATATTAAAAAACCAAAAATTAAAAATAAGTAAATAAAAAACTAAAAATCAATGTTTCGGTGGCATGTCTGCCAGCGTTGTCAAGATAAAATTAAATTAAAATTAAAAAATTAAAAATTAACTATTATTTAGGTTTAAAAATTTTAAGCTTTTTGTTAAGGAAATTCTGAAAATCTTTAACTATAAATGTTAAATATAATTAAAAAGAATTTGAATAAAATAGTTTTTAAGATAGGTATATGCAACCTATACACCATTTAAAAGGGTTTTTTATTTGTCATCATGTAGTGTAAAAAACACGGGGTGTTTTAATTAAAATAGGAGAGATATTGCTATTTAATTTTCTAAAAAATTTAATTTATTTTACGATCACCCTGTACAACATATGATCTCCATATGACCTACGTATGATAAGGCAGACTTTTCTTTATATTAAATCAAATTAAGGGGTTTAAAAAGTTTATGGAATTAAAATATAATGAATTTAATTGCATAACATTTAAAAAAAACACAATATAACAAAAATTAGTAAAATTAGACACTTGGTGTTATTAACAAACGTTATTTTTTTAAGTGGAATCTAAAACCGTTATAAAATATAGGGTGTTCCATTTAAAAATATATATAACTTTGTAAAGTCCCATTTTTTTTTTGAGACACACTGTATAGACTAAAATAATTTTATACTGTGGTCTTATCTGACCTCTATATGATCCACTATTCACTTAAGATGGTGAGTTTTCTTGAGGAGAATAAATGTTTTAGTTTCTACCAATTTGGTTTTAGAAAAGGGCAAAATACTGTAAAAGCAATTTTAAATCTAGTAACAAAAATACTACAGGCTTTGAGATTTTAGGTATGACGCAGTACTGTTCTGTGACCTCAGTAAAGCTTTTGACTGTGCATTCTGCTTCAAAAACTTATATATTATAATTTTCAGGACATTTCCATTGAGTTAATCAGATCATATCTGGAGAATAGAGTGCAAAGGATGAGGGGTGTGGTAGGTTTATCAGCGAAGAGAGCTGTCACCATAGGTGTCCCCAGGGCTCAGTTCTGAGTCCCATACTATTTTTGTTGTATATCAATGACCTTCCTTATCAACAATGGTCAAGGTGTGACTATACACTCTTCGCTGATGATACTGCCATTTCTCTTACTTCAGAAACTCTAGTCGAAGCGAGGCAGAAGCTTTGTGATGCACAGTCGGGGGCTGAGGATTGGTTCAGTGCCAATAAGCTACTTTTGAACCACTCAAAAACAAAAAAATTATGTTTGCTTTGAGGGAGGCTAGAAATGAAAATGACAGCTGTCCTCAGATTAAATTTTTAGGAGTCATACTGGATCCCAAGCTAAAATGGGATGCCCACATAGATCATGTGTCAAGTCGGCTCAGGAGTGGCTTGTTCGCACTGCAAAATTTGTCCCGATGTATTGGAACAACTACATTGAAAATAGCATACTTTGCTCTGTTCCACTCTGTTATGACATATGCATTGCTGACATGGGGATACTCCCCACAAGTTGCCAAGGTGTTTGGATTACAGAGGAAGGCTATAAGAGTCATATGTGGTTTGGGATATAGAGAGGATTGTCGAGACGCTTTTGTACGCCTGGGTATACTAACATTACCATCAGTATACATTTTCGAAAATCTTCTCCACATAAAGTGTAATGAGGGTACATACAGAGTGCACAGTGGGGTCCACGAGCATAATACTCGGAACAGAAATGATCTTGTCCCTGCATACCATCGTTTAACGAGGTGCCAGGATGGCCCTGGCTACTTGGCTATAAAATTCTTTAATAAATTGCCAAGCAATATAAGAACATTGGATTTACCCAAATTTCGAGCTACAGTAAAGAGTCTTTTGTTAAGAAAGGCTTTTTATAGTCACAATGAGTTTTTAACTGCAAACTTTACCACAGAAAAATAAGAGTAATTTTATTTTATTTTATTTTATTTTAATTTGCATAAATTGAACATTTTTTGTTTTATATTTATCTGTGATCTGACTGTACCTGTAAGATGGGTCATTTTATTTTAATTTACATAGAATTGTACATTTTGCTATAACTGTGATAATTTTTTATTTATTATCCTAATTGTTTAAAATAGACTGTGATGTGATGTTTTTATACAACATTTATGTACTTTTGTTTGTTGACGAATGTGAATACTGTACTGTATATTTGACATGAATAAAATTATCTTTATCTTTATCTTTATCACTATTCACTTTTTTAAAAACCCTATGGTTATCCAGCTACAGACCGTGTCGAATATAGTGGGTTACCCTGTATGTTACTAATTTATATATTATAATTAATCTTATTTAATGTAATTTTATAACCTAGATTTGTAATGGCTTAAATATTGTTGTAACTATATTTTAAAGTCGGGTTTTTATTTAGTTAATTGCTTATCGATAACTTTTTCAATTATAATTAGAACAAAATTTTACATTTTAGAACTGCGTGCCAAACAGAAGTTTTAATATTTAAATTTCTACTAAATTTATTCTATTTATTTACCTCAATCTCAATTTACCTTGGGGAAAATATTTCCAATTAGTAAACAGTTTCTGGTTAGCGTCGATTTATTTAATTATGTCTATTTTATCCGAGAAAATGTTCGTAATGACGGTAGTAACAGTTAATGTTTTCTTTTTCTTTAGATAAAACTAAGCAAATTATTTTGTTCTGTTTATTTTATTGGTATATTTATAATTAAGATAGGTAAGGTAAGTTTTTTTAATGTATTTTAAAACATTTTGGCGTAGACGAGTATTTAATAAGTGCCTATTTTGAAAAAAAAATTATAGCAGAAATTACGCTTTTAGCACACTTCCTTGCGCTTCATAAATACTGATTAAAATATTTAATTAATTAATTATGCTTAATAACTTTTAGAAAAGTAGAGGTTACAGTATTAAATAAGACAAGAAAATTTTTACTGTCATAGCTACTACATGCAAAGACATAAACTTGAAAAATTATTGCTAAGGACAAACGACTAATAATGGAAAAAATGTTTTAACATTTGTACTTTGGAAGTCATCACATGTCTTAAACAAAAATGTAAATTCTAAGGGCAATAATGACTAATAATGTCAAACAAGGTAGCTACCTTTATCTTGTGAAAGATATTTTGGTAAAATATTTATAATCCGTTATTTTAATTTTAATCGCGTAAAAATAAAGTAACAATATGGCCTATACCTATAGTATAGTATCACCTACAGTAAAGTACTAATAGACATACCCTACTTCATCATAACTTTTTTTTGGATTAATGTTTGTAACAAGCAAAAATCCATTCGATTATTAAATCACCGCGTATACCTAATATTACAACAGAGTCAATACTATTGATTGCAATAACTCTATTACTGCCTCCTATTATCGATATTTAGTTTTCCTCGGCTAGTATACTGAGTGCCCACGAAATTACTAGCAGGCCTGTGTTGAGAAGTGTTACACAATTTTAAAATTTTGGTCAGGTAAATGATTGGATAGGTTGCAATTTTTTTATGTTTAGATTTTATATGGCACATCCGGTTTAACCGAAAAAGCTCCCAACTTTGTTATTTTAAATGGAATACCCCATATATTTTTCTGAAAGTCAATTCTGCAGGTTATTACAGGAAAATACAAATTCACATATTATATGTTTTTATTCGTGTGAAAATAACATATTAACAGAATGGTGTAATGCATTAGTATAATATACGCAAAATATGACTTTAAACACGAGTAGATTTCACGGAATAAATATTGCTAACATGCGACATTTGATGTAAGAAAAACTTTGGGCCTAATTTTTCAAAGTCACTTTTTAGGGCTTTTGCTATTTACTTGACAAGTTAATTTATTTTTTTATTGGCATTTCTTAAAATACCACAGAATAAACGTTAAAAATGTTTTAAGTTTAACCTTATATATTTAAATATAAATATATATAATATAAAGAAATGTTTAAAAATATAAAGGGTTTATTGTAATAACATGATAAGCCACACAGCAACTGAAATCTAATTGATTTAATTATTTACATGATTAACAACAATAAAAATTTAAGGTATTATCCCTAAAGCTTATTTACTAAAAAAATGGTATTTAAGTTTATTTTTAATAGAGCGGTGGTTTACTAAGTAGGAGTATACAGGAGCCCACCATTTTTTTTTAATTTAATGTTTGGGGTTTTAACATAAATGGAGTTTAACAGTGTGCTTAAACCGTTTTATTCCTTTTTTTAATAGAGATCTATTTTTAATCGACATATTGTACTGTTTTTCTTAAAGTTGCATTTCAAAAACCCACATACTAATCATATTATACGTAATTACATATTTCTTTATTTTATAAAATTATTAAATATACATAAAAATTTTTAAAACAGTTTTTACCTGTACTATGAAGTTCACATAGTAGCTTTATACCCCTTTTAACAATTGTACAAAATAAAGACTAAATAATTAAGTTTCTCAGATACCAAAAATATGGTAGTCTACGTCTTAAAAGTGTTAAATATGTAATTTAGTACTAACAATTTTTTGTAAATCCAATATATACGATACGACGACATAACCTTTCCGGAGAACCTGTATATACAATGGGAAAAACCAAGTTGTAAAAGTGTATAATAATATTTATTTTTGTAAACAAAAGTAATCTTCAAAGCTTATTTGCGGTGTAAAATTTTATTTTTTCTACATTTGGATTTAACCAGAACTAACTAAAACAATTTTCCTATACCAGTCAGCGTTTGCAATGTAAGCGCAAAAAATTCGTTTATTTACGACTTTACATTAGAAATCTTAAAATTATCAGTGGTTCTTTAATGTATTAAGCATGTTATTATAAATAAAGGCCTTCCTTGAGAATCGCTTTATCTATTAAAAAAAAACTGTATCAAAATCCGTTTAGCAGTTTTAAAGATCCAATACATACATACATATATACATACAGACGCCAAAAGCGACTTTGCCTTATACCTACTATGTAGTAAGGATAAAAGTCGTTTATATTCATTACACTATAATAAATTTCACTGTGTAGTTTTTACGCTCCAAAATGGTTTTAAAAATATACATAACCGTAAAGAAGTATTAATTTTGGTGTAGTTAAATAAAACTAAATTTTACTGTTCGCTGCGTTTATTAAGCAATGTATAACGTTAAACTCTGTGGCTACACCGTATGCAATATAAACTCGTTTTAACGGGTTTTTCGTAATTGCGAGTAAAATGTAATTTGCTTTTAAATTGTAATCTGGAAAAAACACCTATTATTATATTATTTTGTGTAAAAACATAGTAGTAAAGAAAATATAATAAAAAGTACAAAAAAATATTAAAACCACAGCTGACACTTAAAAATAATTGGTGGTAGGTGGTACGCAACAACCAAAAAAAAAAAAAGGACGCAGGTCAGGAAGTAAAAAAACGGTTTACGCATTTTGGGCGCCATCACTGCAGCTTTACCGAACAACTTAAATATTTTTTACGGCCCACTGGGGAGGGGGGCGTGGCGCAATTACCCCTACCCCTGCGTACGGCTCTGCTTTTAACTACCCCTAATAAATTATATATTTCTATATAGTACAACTATATTGATATTGAAAATATTATTTAAAAAATTTAAATACCTTTTGGCTATTTTTTGTTTTTTTTAAATAAATAAAAACATGAGTTGAAATGCCTAATATAGTCGCGAGTGACAAGAATATTTTATTTAATATTAATATTAAAAATTTGGTAGCACATTTCAAACTCAAAAATTTTAACCTTATTACTAAGCGTTGAATTTTTTACAAATATTTTAAAAAGAGTTCTGCTTTATGATAACCGAATGGTAAGATATAATTTATTTTTGTATGGGACTGAAAAAATATGCCAAACTGTAATGAGGCGAATCTTTTATAAAAATTAAAGGCCGTTTTTTAGTTTTTCAGGTTAAAATAAAAATAGTCGATTTTGGACCCACACTTACATACATACAAGGCGGTGCCTTTTAGGAATACAGAATGTGTTTCAAATTTTGTTAATTTGCCCAGGTACTTACAACTCGCTTGTTATTAAATATTTAAAAAAGTACATGGAACAGTGTTTTTACGTAGAATTCATTGGCGCACCTATATTTTTCTAATTGACTCTCATTTTAAAGGCATAACATATTTTATTTGAACACCACAGTACAAATGTCTCAAGGGTTAAAATTTTTTATATATTTTATTTTTCCAAAATATGGGCATCCAAATCTTAGTGGGTTAGATAGGTGTAATGAATGGATGGACACAGGTTTTTAAAATATTTTTTCAAGAGGTATACAATATAAAGGATGGTTTATTGTTTATTTATGAGAGTCTGACCGAAACTGGCTTTCCGGCCGAAACCAAAACCGAAACTTCGGCCATGGCTTTAGTTTTGACTGAAACCAAAACCGAAACTCACGTGGTCAAGTATAAAATAGGCGCAAATATACTGTTGGGGAAGGTAGTCCAAAAAATTTTAAAGTGCAAAAAAGTTCGTCGCTTTTGATAACCATAAACTGAAATTAGGGGTGTATATATACTTCTTTAATTATAGGTTTCCAAAAAATTTAAAAAAAAGCCTCACCTTTCACTACCATTCCCTTTTAATAATTTTTATAATTTTTAAAAGTAAAATAGCGTTGCCGCAAGAAACGAAGTTAGGCGAGTGCACGACAAGTTTTAAAATCAGTATATAAAACTGCCGCTGAAACTTAATTTTATGTCCAAAACTGGCTGAAACCAAAACAGAAATTTCGGTCGGAAATACTATTTTTAAAAGCCTTTCTAGAAATCTTTCTTACGGTATTAAATTAAGAAAAACTTAAATTTAAAATAAAAGTTAAACAAAAAAAATATAAGTAAGCCACCGAATTCTACAAAAAAATTATATTAACGTTTTTTTTCATCTCCAATAATAAGCAAGTTACAAGTGCCAGGCCAAACTTAAAAAATGGAAGAACACTCTATCTTTAAATCAAACCAAGTTACCAATGATTTACTTTCATTACTAAATTTGTCTCAAAAATCCAAGCCGATATTATGCAATTAGATTTCTTAGGTCATTTAGCCACCACACTCTATTTGGGAAATGTGTTGTTACTTAAAGCAATTGTGTTTATTTTACACATATTATGTAACGATTTTAGTTTTTTTAGTAAATTTACGATTTTTATAATCTTTATCTAATAACTCTAAAAGTCATGCCGCTACACTTTCAGCACTTTAAATTAGGAAAAATACCCAGTAAGTAACTATTGTTACTGACTTTTTAATTAATTAAATACATTTTGTTCGTGACAAAAAAATAACGATTTACCTTTGTTGACAGGTACTAAAATGTGACTTTTTATAAAGTAACTTACTTTTCTCCGGTGAAAAAAGTAAGTAATACTGTCCTAGTACCATATAATGAAGATACCCTTTTTGACAGTAAAGAGAAAACTCCCGCTTTTCGTGTCATTCACTTAAGTGTCGAAAAGAAGAGATCTCTTTTGTTATATGTTATTACGACAGTAGGGATTTATTTTTATTTATTTGTTTATATTTTTTTCTTTAAGAGTCCCGGTAAAACCTAATAAAGAGGTATGGGTGGTGCTGTAACGTCATGCGGTATTAACGAAGGCGCTATTATGACAGTTAAGTTATGCGCGTTTCGATTTTTACCGTCGCTGGTGGTAATAACGTTACCGCATGGAGTAATTTGCGGGCTGATAACGCCGTGTGCTATTTAAAATAGCGAATGGAATTACCATGCACTCAATATTTTTTTTTGTTTATTTTTAAGGTTATATTATTTATTTATACAATGTCTACAAATATTTATGTAATAAAGCCACAGAGTAAAGTTAAACTACTTATCTTTGATAAAGCCTTGCGTTATTATTTTGGGATGGTGGCAAAGAAACAAAAAGGTTAAAATTCTTGGCCGATAATGACCTGGCTTTACTAGGAGAATGTCTTAGTCAAAATTCATCTGGAAAAGTAGGAAAATGAACAGTATCTGTTTGAAATAATGGGAAATACTTTAGTATTCGCACATTAAAGGATTATCTATTTTTGATTTTGTAAATTCGCAGACAGGTGTAATAAGCCGTTCGTAATACGGCGTCTTTCATATCTCTAAGAACAAACACTAAATACCATGTATTTAAATGGCGCCTTACGTCAATAACGAACGTAGGCGGTAACCAAAGTACCCCTATCTCTCTAATGCCGATCACTAAATGATTCTTTTTAATTACGGTATTAACGCTGAGTTTATATCTTACCGTCAAACAGTAACATTATTCTTATAAGGCTTTTGCTTTTTGTGTTATTTACCATGGACCCACTACAGACAGTTTGATAAGTTTTGTAAGGCAGGAGAAACTAGTCAGTGGAGAGAGTCCAGAGAAATAAGAGAAATGACACGAAAATCAGGAGTTTACTGTTGAAAAGGGAAGATCTCATTTTTATATGCTCAAAGTATAGTTGCACCCCAAAATACAAGGTGATCGAAGGGCCGTAACATTATTTCTAATGTTACTTGGGTAGCATATTAAAAATTAGTAATGGATAAGTCACAAAAACTTGTAGTGGATCCAGGATGTTTTTTTATATAAGTTATCATTGGAATCTTAATAAAATTTCTTACTTTACCATTTAAATTGACTTTACTGATTAAATTATGCAAATAATAATGTTTGAATTGCTTACCGCCTCACAACAATCAAGATCCAAAAGGTAAACCGCACATCGCTCGCATTTTAGTAAATCCTGAGCTTCTCTCATTATTTTCGTAACAAGGCATTCCAAATTATTTTGCTCTTCGAATATACTTCGGGCTAGATTTAGCAGAATCTGTAACAAAGGAACGTATTATTGTTTTCTTGTAGTTCTATTACTAACATACAAGAAAATTATTTTATATGATGTTAATGACCTACAAAAGTTCATTAAAATGATAGGGTAAAGAATAAATTATTTTTAAAATATGATATGATAAAAAGATAAATTATTATAGTCAAATAAAAAAACTTAACAGTGCAATTTACTTACAATGCAAAGATATTGTCTAACCGCCATTTTTTTCCATGTTTTATTATAATCTATTAGTTAAAAAATAATTCACCCGTATTTAATTTACCATTGTTAGCAAGTACTACTGACCTAGATCCATTTCAAAACATATAATATGTAAACACTTTCATAATAATTATCTCGCCAATATTAAACCGCTGACTTTGCAATTGTAAATAGTATAAATATACGAGGTAAATTAATAAAGAGATGCATTAACTATCATGTTGTGTATCATTCAACACTGCACCTGAGCCATAATCTTTCAGCATTAAATAGCTCTATCAGTGACATCCCCGTATCCAGGGCACTGTCTGGATACAACCATCTACAATTAACTAAGGTGCCTTGACACCCTACGCACAGATATAAAAAATAATAATTTATACAGATATTTTGGGGCAATGTGTATAAAAGAAACAACAAAACTTAAATTATTTTAATCTATTAAAAATATGGTTGGATTGGCGTATTGTCAATAAAAATTTACCAAAATTAAAATTTAAAATAATAGTTATGGTACTACAGAAAAAAATATATTAAAGTTATTTAATGCTGTATTTAAACACAGCATTTGCTGTTAAAACAATATATATTTTTTTAAATGTACAATGTATCTAATAAAGTTAAAACCACATGAAAAAACTTTTTAAATATTTATTTTAGGTAAAAAGTTATTATGTTATGCATTGTCCTAAACCTAAGATGCAATTATATTTTTTTCTTAAACGAGATATTTTGTGTCATATTATAAATTTTGCTCAAGAGTAAAGTACCCCTATTTTTGATAATATCAAAAATAAGATATATATAAAAAATTATTCAGAATAAAAAAAACATGTACAAACATGATGTAGTTATAGCAATGTAGCATAAAAACTCATTCCGTATAAATTATTATTACTTTTTGGCTGGATACAATTTACCGTAATTTTTAAATTTATATTTAATGCATTTATTACGCATTTAAATTGCAATGTTGTTTAAAAACAATAACAAATTACAAGTTTATCATATTTCAAACAGATAAAAGGGATTCATTTAGTACTGAAATTATGTTTAACGTAAAATGCAAATAATCACCAAATCTGCTGTAATTGCATATTTGTACATGTTTTTTCAATTTTAATATATTTTTTTAAATAATATTATTTTGTGAAAAATGAAGGTACTTTACTGTTAAGCAAAATTTATATTATTTGACATATCTTAAAAATTAAAAAAATACACAGGGTGGTTCAAAAATCGATCACGAAACTTAAGGGGGTGATTCTACTTGACAAAATAAGGGTAGAACTTTATATAATTTTGATTCAAAATGTCATTCGTGTTCGAGTTACAAGCCGTCAAAGTTCAATTTTTATTTTGTATTTTTAGCCATATTGCATTTGTTGTAGAATCGTTTGGTTAAGTTTGTCGGTTGAGTTAATGGACACCCTGTATGTATTTAGGTAATTTTATTGAAATTGATGAAAACTTTGATGTTTATTGGTGCCTAAACGGTGAGGTTTATCGACTTTAATTAAAGAATATTTATTTTTTGAATTTTTGATTGTCTATAAAATGGCGCTCCCAGCTTTGCGATACCTGTCCAAATAAAAAAGTTATAAAGTAAATAAATTTTAAATTTTAAGTAAATTACCCTCTGGCGATATTTAAAAAAATACTTTTGTTTTAGAATTTTAGAATCTGCAAAGCTCGATTTGTGTGCCAAATATCAACTGGATTGGTTAAAAAATAAATGCAATATGGCGAGAAACCAAAATAAAAATTGAACTTTTACGGCTTGTAACTCGAAAACGAATGACATTTTGAAAAAATATATATATCAAGCTCTACCCTTATTTTGTCAAGTAGAATTACCCCCTTAAGTCTCGTGATCAATTTTTGAATCACCCTGTATAATTGCACTTTTCATAAAGAATATCTTTTTCTTTTACAATGAATAATTTAAAAAAATCTATATAGTCCTATCTTTAT
>JACEGR010012171.1:0-12397 GCA_014170235.1 Listronotus bonariensis | reverse complement strand
AAATTGTATGTTCTTACTTTTTGTAGAAATAATACTAAAACAGTATAATATATTCCTTTTTAATTTCTAAGTGATCCAAATTCATTATTACCTACTATAAATTTTAAACAATTTCTATTAAATTTATTCTCAAACTGTGAAATTTTAAAATTAGTGACAAATTTGAAAGTAACCTTAACTGGCATAAACACATTGTATCTATAGCCACGGCAGCTTCAAAAAGCTTGAATTTCTCTTTCGAGCCAAACAGTATTTTTCCGCTTCTAATTTATACACTTTATATGTGTCCCAAATCCGACCTCCCTTGGAATATTGTTCTCATATCTGGGGCATGGCGTCCCCCACAACCCTAAGCATTGATTCTATTCAAAGAAGAGCTATTCGTCTCATTAATGATCCTTTACTTACAGAAAGGCTCCTCTCTCTTGCCCATCGTCGGGCTGTGGGGGATTTATCGCTCTTTTATAGGTACTTCCATGGCTTCTGCTCTGAAGAATTGTCCAGTATAGTTCCTCCACTCACGGTTCCCAACAGAGAAACTCGTGGTTCGCGCGTATGCATTCTTATACAGTCCAACTGGACAGGCCCCGAACTTCTCACTTTGTTCGTTCTTTTATCCCTAGAGTTTCTAGATTGTGGAACCTGCTACCCGCGGAGGTCTTTCCTTTCCCCCAAATCTAAAGTATTTAATTCCCGTGTCAACAAACTTCCTCTTACCTCGCTTAAGACACCCACGATACGTTAGTATTTAGGCTTTTAGCCTTCGTGGTTTGTCCAAAGATAAAAAAACATGCTGTTACATTGCATAAACTAATGTTTAAGTTTATTGTAGTAGGCATGGAAACAAAACACTAATTTAAAGTGTAATAATTAATAGTTTAAAAAAACTAAAAAAACACGCTTTTATATGCAACCGAACTAAAAATTAGAAAATAATTTTTCATTAAAAAAAATATTGTCATTTCATAGTAAAAAGCGTGGGGTGCATTTTACTATTTTTTCATAACTTTTCCATCATAGATATTTGCAAATATAATAATTATAACATTTAATATATTTATCACCCCACGCTTTTTACTATGAAATGACAATATTTTTTTAATGAAAAATTATTTTCTAATTTTTAGTTCGGTTGCATATAAAAGCGTGTTTTTAGTTTTTTTAAACTATTAATTATTTTTCATTTTTAGTTTCTGCTACTCTTGACAAAATGGCGAAAAATTTTTTTAATGAACAAGAGTGGCAAATTTTAAAATTTTTCCAACAGATTGCAACTCACTAAAAAATTTCTTCTTCATTAAGTAGCAAAGTTTGAAATTTTGCCAACAGATGGCAATCCAGGCAATGTTTGGACCGTTGCCAATATATTGCAACCCACTAAAAAATTTTTTCTTCATTTAATAGCAAAGTTTGAAATTTTTCCAACAGGTGGCAACCTAGGTGTTGTTTTTATATTTTTATAATATAAAGGAAAATTTTTTTTCCTGGCGATCCAAAAAAGAATGTTAATTTTTATTAATTGCACATTATGTATTATGTATACATTACACATAATGTAATTTTTATTATGGAATCCTTGAACTCATGGTGCAACTAACCTATATTTTTATTGTTCATAAAAATTGAACACCCATGGTGCAACTAACCAAATTGTGTAAAAACTAAAAAATTTCTTCTTCATTTATTAGCAAAGTTTGAAATGTTGCCAACAGATGGCACCCTAGGTGTTGTTTTTATAATATAATGGAATTTTTTTCCTGGCGATTCAAAAAAGATAAAGGGATACTGTTTGCAGATTATTGCATTGTCATGGGTCCTTAATACGTGTGCAAAGTTTCAAAGAAATCGAATAGCTGGAAGTTGGTTAAAATTAGGCTCAAAGATTCCGTTACATAGGCAGCCAGATAGATAGTTACAACCCAAGTTAATAAAAGCGTGTTAAAAAAAAGCTTGAAGTGTTAAAAAAAATACTTTTTTAACACTTTATGTAGTGTACCAGAATGGAGTACTTTTTCCTTATGTTAAAGATTTAAAAAACTGCTTTTTTTTTTTAACGGTCGTCGAAAAATGTTATTTTTAACCGGAACACATATAACAATATGAGTAATTTTATACAATGTTTTTTTAATGATCTATGTTAAGCAAATATAAAAATGGCGTTTCGGTTGAACCTAAAAATCCTAAAAATTAGTAATTCTAATATTTGTCATGAAACATAAGATCAGTTTTATCCTTTATTATTGTTATCACACTTCTGATACTAAGCAATAAAAAATAATAATCGTAAAATGTTGTAACCCTGACATAGGCTCAAGAGCTTTTGTAGTACTACAATTTTTCATTCATAAAACTGCAAAATACAACGCCCCAGGTAGAACAGGCAGCTCAGCAAAAACTCACTGAATTTAAGCAAATATTATTATGATTTTCATATTACACATAAAAAATTTATTAAAATATTAAATATATAAGAAGCATCACGCAGAACATAAAATATTTTTAGGAAGAGGTAAATAAATCAATCAATTTTCACTCACGATTTTCATGCCGCTGAAATTTCTTATCCGAAGGATTACGTCTGCAGTTTGAACGCTAAAATTAACGATCAGCTGTCCAAACAACACACTTTCCGAGTTCCTTGACCCAAACTAATTGTTCCACATTAAGAATCCAGCTTTTCAATTAACTTCTGGAGAGAATACTTCCAATCGGTACTTTAAAAAGTCGCGTGAATCACTGACAGAACAAAATTTTCTCTTGTCTTGATTAACGCTTGCCGAATCTTGGTGGCCGTGAAAATCGCGTTTCCTAGACAACGTTACTCTTTTGTTTTCCGCGACATCGGCCTGGCACACTCTTTTGTTTATACGTAAGAAAAAATGAAAACAAAACATGATCCCGGGTGGCTGCCGCGACCGGACCACTTTCAGTGTGATTATTTTGGGAGATAGGGCAGCGTGTATGCGTGTGCGTCAGTTTGACACACCCCCACCTTTGATCAACCCTGTATTATTGATTTGCGAAGGGGCGCAGCCGTGTGTGTGTACACGGAGAGAAATGTTGGGGAGTGCATTTGATGGGAATATGCGGGTGAAGAAGTGATTAAGGCAGTGTTGTCAAAATCGAAGCGATTTCTGCCAAACATTTAAAATTATTATTTTTAATGCACAAATCATAGACAGTAAGAAATGATAAAAATCAGCGAATATAACGGAGGCAACAAAAAACTTATTTTTAATTATAAAAACACATGTTTTTGAGGACTTGACCAATTTTAGTTTAGGTTAGTTCTGGTAAAAATGGGCCCATATTTAATTCATTCTGAAAGCGATGCCGCCAAGTACACAAAAAATGATAAAGTAAACAAACCTTTTCGAATGCACATAGCCTCGGACAGAGCCTGATTACATATTTTTAGATAAATAATAAAAAATACATTGCTAAAACACGTATCACCTGCTTACAAAACATTCTCTTATTTCGCCTCTGTCCTACTATAAAACCGATGGCACGTGGCGTGGTACTTGAAACTCGTCGGGTTAAATATTTTTGCTGCAATAAATCATTGTTCACAAAAGGGTTTCTTTACTTCATCATTTTTGTGTACTTGGCGGCATCGCTTTCAGAATGAATTAAATTTGGACCCATCTTTAAGTTGTTTACTTGTGTTAGGTTTTATGGTAAAATATCAGAATTAGATAAAATTGCCTCGTCAAAGAAAACAGGTGTAGCATTTTTGCCTTCGTTATGCATTGATGCCAACGGCGGTGGTAAACGAAGCGCAAGGCCTTCACTAATGTTTTATTGAACAGGTAAATGGGGCGCAGGAATCTTGGGGTCAATAAAATCGTAAAGGTAAACGGAGGCGCAAATGTTTTCTTTAAAGTAAAGGTATCGAAATAATATGTTGGTCTATTTAAAAAAATTATTAATTACGAAACATTTATTGCTTTCTTTGGAAAATGTAAAATTTTTGTAGGCTATTAAATCTTTTCCACTCACACTTTCAATTACTGATACCGACATTTTCTCACTATTAAAATCTTGAGCGGAAATCTTTTCGCACATCTACTCACTATTACAATGAGAACTGAACTGATTAAGTGGTATATAAATTATTAGTGTTAATTATATGAATTCTTACCTGCCCTGACCCACACCCCCTCTCGGGAAGGGCTGGAGCCCCATTTACCTATGATATAAACGTAACCTTACAGGCGTGCAGGTAAAAGAGATATTTTCGCGCCCCGTTTACCTCCGTCCGATGCCAAATATCTGGCGGTGAAACATTAAAAATTCTTAAGCGGATAAAATGTGTGGTGGTGTACAAATCACCATTTTTTCAAAGACAACACATTATAGAGCATTTTTTTCATAAAAAAGAAAATAATTTGTTTGTAAGTTCTTTATATTATTAAATAAAAAACAATGAAATGTTCTAAAAACTCTAGAATGAGACGTGGTTAGTTGAATCAAAAATCTTTGTTCATTTTGCTCCGATTAATCTTAATTTTTTAAACAATATTCTTGAAATTTTCTTAAATTATAACAACAGAAAAAATTAAATACACTACCCCCTCTCCCCCCGACCCTAATTAATATTGCAGACCAGATTTTTATACTATTACATGTTTAAAAGAGACATAACCACTTGTAAATGTAGGAAATGCACATATTAATTTATACAGTGTGTTACGGCATACTCTCCATCAAAAATATATGAAAAATAAACAGTCAAAAAGCTGGAATATTTTAAAAACACTTAGATATTTTAGTAAAAATTGATAGACTGGATAAAAACCTTATTTAAATAAGAATTTATTATTGTTGTTACATAATTGTTAATAAAAAATTATAAAACTTAATTTTTAAAAGAAAAAGTTCCCGTAATGTTTCTTTTATGGTCTAAAAATATGCGAGCAGCGGTTTTTTTTTCTTAAACTAAACTAAAAAGAACAACCGGCAACACTGCCTAACGGGAAAAAATCTGATGAACCTGAATCAATCAAGGGTTATTATATTATGTTATAGGCCTGAAAACAAGAGATGGGTAATTGAGAAGATGCAGAGTCAGGATTTTTTTGTCTTTTTAAGTATTTATTTCTTTCTATTTGGTTTTTATTAGTGATTAGGATCACTAAAAGATAATTTCGTACGCCAAAAGAAGAGTTTTAATTCGATATTAGAGTATGGATAGAAGATAAATTACTAGATTTTTAAAGATTATGTAATTCTTTATAGGTAATTTAATACTAAATGTTTTAAGGCAGCTCAACATGGACTATAACAAGATATGTAACACTTCGTGGGAGATGCTGGGATACAATAAAAATAGTAGTTAATTCTAAAGAGCACAAGCCGTTAAAGTATTTATAGAAGATGATCCGTATTTGAGTGAAAAAGAAAATACATATTTAAAACAATATTTTGGTGGGGTTTGGTTTGAAATACATGAACATGTGAAGGGGAAATGGGAAGAAATAGTTCAATAAAAAATATTTGTTAGGTATTTGACAAGTCTTTCATAAAGAAAATAAAGAATCAGCCTAAAAACCTATCAACGTCACGATTTTTTTTTAATCGGTACCTATAGTCCCTGGGCCAGGAATGAAATTGACTTCATAATAATAACAATTTTAAAACCTTTTTAGGGAGGTTCCTTTTGACGAGTCTACCACGAATATTCATATCGCCATATATGGATGCGGCGCTGTAACCCAGCCTGTCAATGTTAAATGTTTTGGGTGTCGGACTGGGCAAACGCGTCACTTTTTGTCGGACAAGTTGACTACAATGTTTAACATGCAATTTTTAAACATTGTGTCAAAAATCGTAAGTGTTACAGTCACGAAACCATAAGACCCATGGACTTGTTTTGGGTATCGGATTGGGCGGGTTTTGTAACTGTAAACCTTACGATTTTTGGCACAATGTTTAAAAATTAAAGGTGAAACATTCTGGTAAACTTGTCCGACAAAAAGTGACGCGTTTGCTCGGTCCCACACCCGAAACATTTGACATTGATAGGCTGGGTTAAAGCGCCGCTTTCATATATGGCGGTATGACTATTCGTGGTAGATTCGTCAAAAGGAACCCCTCTTAAAATGTTTTAAAAGTGCTCTTATTAGCTTAGTTCGCGGGTTCCAATCTGAACCGGTTCTGGGACTATTCGCATGCGCAGTGAAAAAGCAGCATTCGCGGTTAGTAAAATCCTGAATTTTTAGTAACAGTTCTGTGTTCGCGGGTTACAATGGAATTAGTTCGTTACCGATTCGTAACCTGATTAGCAGTCCTGGGGTTTTTGTTGGAATTAAAAGTTCAGTTCGGAATTTCATGCGCATTGTCGACATGGTCAGCTGTATTCTGTTTTTGTGGTACAAAAATAAACCGTTGTATTACAGTTTATTTGTTTCTGTCACTTTTTATGCGGGTTAATATACCTGTTGAATATTTTTTTTTATATTTTTATGATTCTGAGCGTATATAAACAAAGGATTTTAATTGTATTCCATATGAATATATGTATGCAATAAAATAAATAAAGATTTAATTAAAAAATATAGACCATATTACAAGATTCTACCATTTCTTGTTCTTTGAATTTTATCTTTAGTTAAATACACATACTTATGTTAAAAACGAGAGGAGGCAGGGAATCCCTCGTCTTCCGCCGAGAGACCTCGAGTGGCTTTCGACAGTATAACAATTTACCTTTTGTTTGAATTAATTGTTTTTTTATGTAGTATCCAATTTAACCATAAAAATCCTAACCAAAAGGTTAGGTTAGAATACATCCTCAGCTGTATAGAAAATCGTTCGCGGTTAATAAAAATTCCGTACTAATAAATAACTAGACATGCGCTTTAAAACAATTCTAAACCAGTTCGGTTCTGGTCCAGAATCAGTTCATTACTACACCCGCGAACAAAGCTATTATAAAGTTAATTTTATTACTGGCCTAGGGATAACTATCTAGCTTTAAGAGAAAAATAAAAACTTTAAGGAAAATCAATACCTAAATTTATTTTTCTTTAATTACCTTTACTTTATTTCTTTGAGTGTATAAGATAATGTTTGGGTATCGTAAAATAAAGTCAAGTGTTTACATTAAACAAAAACAAAATAAACAGACACTTTATAGAGTTACGTAATAAAATTTAAAGATAAAAGTTAAGTGCACTAAATAAAAACTATTTAAATGGATTTAAAGTGTTTTATGAAGTGCCAAACTAGAAAAAATGTACAGGGTATTCGATTTAAGAGGAAAAACGGCATAATTTATAGCTTTTCCCCTATTTTTCAAGAAATTTAAGGTAGCCAATCAATGTAAATCGTAATAAAAAAACAATTGCATAAAAAACAAAAAACCAACGTCATAAATATTTTGTTTTTAAATGGAACACCCTATATATTATTAAATATTTAGATTCTACAGTCAATTTTAAGTGTTTTTCAATAAGAATACTACAAGTTCATCTTTAACTGTTTTTGAGTTATTGATGCTTAAGCAGTCAAATTTGTAACTTAAATTATTTAAATAAATAAGTTTAGGTAGATATATCTATATAAAATACCGATACCACATGTGATCACCTGATACTTCAGTCATTTAAATTTTTATTACCTATTAGTTTATTTTAGTGTTTTATAATTTTCTTTTTGCTATACTGACATTTTTCCCCTTTAGTTTTTTTATCTAAAGAATAATTCATCATAAAAAAACTAATATAAAATTTAAATATTGGATTGGGGCGTCAAAAATCTCGTCGAATTTAATGCCTCTAAAACATAATCACTTGTGTGATTGCCGCAAAAAGGTCATCCAATACTAGTATTTATGAGTATCCGAGTTCTGCAGATTCATTTTATTTCGGTGGTATTACGTTTGAGAATAACTTTAAAGAAAATAAACGGATTACAGTGAAACCTTTCCTTGCGGACACCTCTATTAAGTGGACACCTCCTTTATGAGGACAACTTTTCTGGAACCAAGGTTTTGCCTATGTTTTCTCATGTAAAACTAACTCCATAAGCCGGGCACTCTAATAACGAGGACAATTCGTTTGGACCCTTAATGTCTTTAATAATATTGCCAAATTAAAACAAAATTGGGTAAAGAATAGTCAGAATATTAAAAAAAAATATTTTTTTTTTGAAATTTTAACACTCTGTATCTTAAAAGTTAAGAAGTTTAGAACATACCTTCATAAAAGTTTTCTTCTTAAAAAAATCCAAAAATCACCTCCTTTAATATTGATATTCAATTAGAAAACACCCTGTATAGGCTGAGGTACTGTGCTGGCGCACGACACCATCACGCCAGGATCACGGACGGCAGTTCACGAACTATTCATTTTCAGCGCCACCGAAGTTTGGTCGAAACCCAAAACTATGTCGAAATAGAGAAACCAATAGTTTAGTCGGTTAGTACTAATAAGTCACAATAGACAGTAGCTAAAGTTAGTCTATTAAGGAAAAAACAAGTTTATGGTTTCTGCTTTTAAAGAAGTAAAAGCTTTTCAGGCAAAAGGGGCAATTTAATTTTCTTCCATTTTTCGACCAAAGTTATTCCTTTGAAATATAGGAGCCCTGAAAGCCAATTACTTAGCATGCCATTCATTTAATTCGGTGCTGGTCAAAATCAGAAATAAACAAAATTTAACCGAAACGCTCGACGGGAAATGCCTAAAATATTTCGGTGTAAGCGCCACGGTGAGAGCAAAAAAGATATCTGAAACTTGCGGGTTTGGTGCAATAATTCTTTCTTCTGGCTGTTCGGAACATTTTTCGATCTTGATCCTGCGAGCAACAGGGCCGGATTTTACAAAAACAGTTAATAAGAAGCAATTTGTATAAAAACATCAAATTTTTATGTCTTTTTTAAAGTTTGTGTTTCTAAATTAGTGAAATATTTCAAACCAACTAAAATACTAGTAATCAAACAATTAATGATCGTTATTGGCTCATTCTGGAAAATATTAAGGACTGCTATATTACAGGTCTACTTGTTTTTTAGTCGATATTTGAAATAGAAATTTTAGAAAAAAGTACCAAAGATAGCTATTGGCAATTAAAATTCAGAAGCACAGTGTTGCAATTCGGCCAAACAGCTGATAACAATGGATATCTAGATTTAATTTGGCAAAGAATATTTACATAAGTTACCTTATTAGTTATTAAATTTTACGAAAAATATTAGGCATCATTGTCTGACAACCTAAATAACACAAAGCAGGATAATAGTCAGTGTTTCGAGAAACTTTATATATAGCCATAAAGCGTAAGTTCTTCGTTATTTCGACTTGAACTGCAGATAAACCAAAACTAACTTCGCATGTTTTGCTTTATTGCTCAATTTTTAACGAAATCCATGATGGCAACCACTTAAACGCTTAACACTAGTTGTAGACTAACTATTTTCTTATTTTTATTACATTCATCCCAGAAATCATAAAAATTCTTTAAAAAATAGAATAATAACTGCAACAACAGAAAGTAAAACTTGATTATGAAATGTCAAATGGTTGGTTAAAAAGAACTCCCACGACGTCACATCATCAGCTGTTTACTGTCATATCGGAGTTGGGTTACCTTCTCTCTAAACACCTTGGTCATCGCGGTATGAGGCGAGTGATGGCGAGCAGAGACGAGTGCGAGGAGTGGGGTTCTTTCCGGACCGCGACGGTTATGTTATTTTAAAAGAAGGATTCCTAATGAAAGTAGTTGGTGACCCGTGCTATACAGCATTTAAAAGGGTTTTTTTTGTCATTGTGTAGTGTAAAAATACAGGGTTTTTTATTTAAAATAACAAAGTTTCCAATATTTGATTTTCTGAAAAAGAAAAATCAATTTTTGAACACACTGTACAAGATCTGATCTCGATATGACGTACGTATGATATGGCAGACTTTAAATAAAAAATAATTTAATTACACCTCTGCATTTTTACAAAAGTCGAATACCACAAGAACGAATAAAATAAGACACTGGTACTAATAATTCACTTCAGTTATTTTTAATGTAGAATTTACCAACGTCATAATGTATAGAGTGTCCCTATTAAAATAGTACTACTCTGATACGTCATACTTTTCTGGGAAACCTTAAATAGGTTAATAGTATTTTACGTTATGAGTCCGGTAGGTGACTTATTACAGTACGAGATGTTTACCGACGAGTACTGTAATAACACCTAACGGACGTGTATCGTATGATATTTTATTTCATACTGTCTTTATGAAAATTAATGAATAAATATTATTTATAAAATTTTAAGAGAACATGTTGTTAGTTTCAAATTATTTCACTTAAATTGCGTAGGTAACAGCCTTGTTCTCCATATCCCTACCTATGAGGTAACTATGATTATTCGTCGCTTGTCACTGTCAAATTGATTAAAAAAATATTATATTAGTTGTAGCTTCTAAACGGTATTAAATAGGTAACGTTAGATAGGTCCAAATTAAATAGAAATTACTACATTTAGTAAAACAGAATATTTTTGAAAATGTAACAATAAGTCTGTGTTATAGTAATATGATAATCTTCATTTGCTAAAGTTGGTAGAAAAATATATTTTTGTTTTAATTGACCGGAAAATTGAATTTTCCACTCAATTTTTAAGCGGAAAATGCTATTTTACAGGACTAATTTACTTTCCGGTCCCTAGTTTACTTTCCGGTCTCTCATTTACTTTCCGGTCCCTGATATCAAAAATCCTGTTAGCCATGACAAAAATTGTCAGAGTTCAATTGTTACTATTTGACAGTTCAAGATATTGTAAAGTAAAGAAAGCATCATTTTGCCAAAATGGAGTCAGACATGGAAAATCCAGATGAAATAATTGAAGCAGCCTTGCCTTATTGTCGTTTAAATATAACACTAAAAATTTACACAGTTTTTTTTCCGGTCAATTAAAAAAAATTATGTACGATACTCGACCGAAAATAATTTTTACGGGTCTTCTTAAAACTACAGGACTCGCCTACGGCTCGCCCTGTAAATGTTTTTCGTCGACCCGTAAAATACCATTTTCCGGTCTAGTAACGTAAATAGCTATTACAAGTAGAAGTTCCTAAATGGTATTAAATAGGTAACTCTAGATATAGGTTTAAATAAAATAAAAATTACCAACTTTTAGTTAAACAAAATACTTTAAAAATGCAATAAGAAGTCTGTTTTTTAGTAATCTAATCATTTTTATATATACAGTGGTGGACAAAAGTATTGGCACAGTACATGTTTTCAAATTAAAAACATTTTATCTCGCAAACATAAATGCAGAAAATTGATTCATTAATATATTTTGAACCTCCAACTATACCCTTCATTTTTGATATAACAAAACAGTTATATACTCAAATGTTACAAACATTCTAATAAAAATATTAATTAATTATCACTTTAAGTGGACATAAGTATTAGCACTCTTAATAATTTATCAGTAAATTTTTTGTTCAAAAAATGGTAAATACACAAACAAATGAAAAAACATTCATATTGATTTGAACATACTTTCCATGCATTAGATGTTGTAGAATTTGTCGGTTAGCGTCGGCAGAATCTTGAAAACTAAACTATGGGTCGAAAAGGTCAAGAAACAACCATCGCCGAACGAAAAATCATTATTAATTTACATAAAAATAATAAATCATATTCGGAGATTGCCAGTATTGTCAAGAAAAGTCGTTTTACAGTTCGGAGTGTGATTAAGAGGTTTAAAGACAGCGATAATTTTAAAAATGCCCCACGATCAGGTCGTCCGTCTAAGCTGACAGAAAGAGAAAAAAGGAAAATTGTTAAGCAGATCAAAATAAATCCTCATTCTTCAGCTTCAGAAATAACAGCGATGTTGAGAGAAGAGGAAAATAAAGAAGTAAGTGCGAAAACGGTTCGTAGAGTTCTTCATGAAGCAGGTTATAGAGCTAGAGTTGCTAGAAAAAACCATACATCAGCAAGACCAACCAAAAGCGCTTAGATTTTGCAAATCTGTATGTTGGTAAAACAAATGAGTTTTGGAATAAGGTAATATTCTCCGACGAAAGCAAGTATAATATTTTTCATTCAGATGGGAGGCAACTTGTATGGAGGAAACAAAATACGGAATTAGACGTGAAGAATTTACAACAAACTGTGAAACATGGTGGAGGCAGCGTGTTAGTTTGGGGGTGCATGGCGTCAGGTGGTGGGAAATCTAGTTCTTTATTGACGGAATAATGGACAAAACAGTTTACTTAAATATTCTGAAAAGATAATCTTAGGCAGAGTGCTGAAAAACTTAATCTGGTGGAAGATTATTACTTCCAACAAGACAATGATCCGAAACATACGGCTCATGTAGTTAAGCAATGGATAGTTTTTAATGTTCCTCACCAACCAAATACTCCTCCTCAATCTC
>JACEGR010012170.1:0-12397 GCA_014170235.1 Listronotus bonariensis | reverse complement strand
AAGAAAAGAAATAATCTTTTCACTTGCTACTTCCAATGGACAGTTTCAACTTGTCATTCACCTGACGGCCCGTGGTATTGCTTTAAATGCAATTACGAAATTGCCAAGCAACAAACTTTTATACAATTGAAATATTTTGCCGGCAAAAATTTCTCTGCTATGATATTATATATGAATAAATTTTTTGTCATCCAAAATTGTTCGAAAATGTCAAACTAAATTATCAGAAAAATTCTTTGTTTTTGGCTTTAATCTAAGTTTTTCAGGAAATAATCTACTTGTTTACCACTCGACCTCGAAATTCAAATCGTTTCATGGACATAATTAATTAACAAAAACCTCGATCACTTTGCAGCCTCGTGTTATTAATAAATTATTGTACATTCAATAATTTTCCAAGCACAATTATGTTCAAAATATATTGGGTAGTTTAATCGATTAAATTTATAGATTTTCCGGTATAATATATGAATATAATTATTACCAAAAAAAACGCTTTTTTAAATCAAAAAATTTATTAATCTGACATTATTTCTAAAATTTGGTATTTCCAGAAATACTTAGCTTACATAAATACCAATCGCTTGCTCATAAAATATAAAATTACTAATACCTTTTTCTATTTCTATTCAAAATACAAGTGAGCACCAAGTATAATTATCTCTTATTAACCTCATAGACTAAAACAGGACGTCGATATATTTAGTCCACGCCAGTTGTACCAATGCAAAAGATTGGTGGAGCCATCTATCGACATACCATAACACTCATGGCAAGGGATTGCATCATTAAGGTGTGAATCTATGTTCGTTGATCGTGACTATAAATGTTATTATAATCTCCCGATTTAGCCCAAATTGCGACCACTCGAAATAAAAAATAGCCCAAAAATTGGCACGTCGCAAAAAGAAAAATATGGTCGTAAAAGACCTAATACAAGTAGCCCAATTTGCGAGTTTGCGACTATACTGGCATCACTGATATATATATATATATATATATATATATATATATATATATATATATATATATATATATATATATATATATATATATATATATATATATATATATATATATATATATATATATATATATATATATATATATATATATATATATATATGTTAAAGCAAAAGGAAAAATTCCCTACTGTCTTGGTGTATAATATAAAATATTTTACTCCCTTTAAAGACAGTTAAAAGAAAACGTCCTGCTTCTCTATGCTATCCACCACGACTCTCTCCCCAGACCAGTTTCGCCTGCCTTACAGGAACTCCTCAGTGAGGCTGTATCGAGTCGTGGTGAATAGCATAGGAAACCAGCGTCTACTTATTAGACAAGTTTCGTTGTCCAGCGGTAGGATATTAAATCCTGGACAACGAAACTTGTCTAATAAGTAGACGCTGGTTTCCTATGCTATTCACCACGACTCGATACAGCCTCACTGAGGAGTTCCTGTAAGGCAGGCGAAACTGGTCTGGGATATATATATATATATATATATATATATATATATATATATATATATATATATATATATATATATATATATATATTTATATATATATATATATATATATATATATATATATATATATATATATATATATATATATATATATATATATATATATATATATATCAAATGTGGTATTTTTGTAAAGCCTTTTAAACGACCTTTTAATGGTGACTTAATATACAGCGTGTTCCATTTTAAAAGAAAAAGTTTACCTCTTCATTTTTCTTAAGTTTTTGATGTTTATTTGTTGCCCAAAAAGCATACGGAGAGAGTTTTTTCTATCCTTATTAGTTAAAGTTAAACGTTGGTGGCAAAATACAAATGAAAACCCGGTACAATTTGAAGCTAAAAGGCCTTAAAGACGATGTGCTACATGATCCCGCTTTCCATTTAAAAAGAAAATGTTGTTAGTGCCTCCTTGGCACTAGGCCGCGTGACCGAATTTTTTTATAGCAAGAAGTAATTTATGTGACACCCATTTACGTAAATTTTACCCGATATGATATATCTTGTTTCATTCAAAAGATTTTTTTTTGCAGTGTACCACTTTTTTTTTTTTTTTTTTTGAAATACATTTTTTTTCTACAAGACACGTATTATTAACGTTCGTCAGCGAGCGCTTCAGTTGGTAAAATTATAAATGGTCTGGAAAATGTGTCTAGACAGGCTTTTTCCGAATTTAGATTAATGACAGATAAAGGACCAGCAATGGCTCGTCGTGTGTCTCCTATATACATCTAAAAGATGATTGTGTCTTGATTGTGTCAGACCATAGTTATAAATTGTTTGCAATTATTTATTATGTTATTAAATTTGGGTATACCTACGTATTTGTTTGAAATTATGGATAAACAGGGTGTTTGCCAATTGAAAAAATACATTTAAAGGCTTATTCATAAGACGATTTTATAAAAACAATTTGTGAACAAGAAATACAGTGTTTTTATTAATATTTTAAATATTTCTTGACCAATCTAGATAAAATTTTATAGTTTTATTTTTGACACTAGCTAAACAACCGCCGGCGGTATTACTCAATTATAGGAAGAAAACCGTCCGGCGGTTTTATCTATTTACGTATATGAAAGCCACCAAAAATCCAAATTACCTTGTTATTACCGGCGGTTTTTACTTATTTAATTGGTAGATGCCGCCGACCGGCGGCTATGGATATAAAAACCAATAAAATCCGCCGAATTATAGTTCACCCAACCTTAAAAATCACTTTGCTGTGCCGCAAACGTTTAGTTTTCTTGTTGTTTTACTGTTATATTATATTTTTCTATTGATCAATAAACAAAAAGGAAACTGGGGACACGTTTGACACCTACGAAGATTTAGTCCAAGACCTTAATAGGTGTATTAAAAAAAAAATATCTTTTAAATGAAAGAGAAGCCAAGAGTATTGTTACAGACTTTCAAAAATGTGTTTACGTTAGAGAATTTTAGAGAGTTAGGATCATTTAATTTAGTTTGTTAATTTATCTAAATAATTTGCCTTTATTTTTCCAAGTTCTTTCATCACTTTCGAAGGTTTCCGAAACCGTCCGAATTATCCATTGAGAACCTTTATGCCATCCTGTACTATGGAATTTTCGCGATATTTCTCCAAAATTCTAGATCATTCTTCACTCTTCCATATCACTATAAAAGGGCGACAGAAAACATTCGAAGGATTAGTATAGATTCGACTTTTGTGCTGTAAACTTCGAGAAATTGACAACTGAAGATTTTGTCGTTGTAACCATAGTTACGTTTCATTGTTAATATAAAGGTTTAAAAACGGAGGTACGTGTTTTTATACGAGGTGATTCGGAACATTTGGTGTCAGAAGTGGGATAGTTTTCCACTACCAAGAATTGATGATACCCTAGACACACTGACAGGGTCAAAATGGTTTTCCACATTAGACTTCAAAAGTGGCTATTGGCAAGTCGAACTTCATCCGGAAGACAAGAAAAAATCCGCTTTCTCGACCGGGACCGGACTGTGGCAATTTAATGTTATGCCCTTTGAATTATGCAATGCCCCTGCTACATTTGAACGTTTGATGGAGTTAACACTACGGGGACTAACTTGGAAAACATGCTTAGTATACCTGGAAGACATAATAATTCTTGGAAAAACATTTGATGACCACCTGAAAAATGTTGAAAAGGTTTTTCAAAAGCTTAGATCCGTCCAGCTAAAGGAAGCTTAGCCCAAAGAAATGTCACCTGTTCCAGAAAGAAGTCAAGTACCTGGGGCATATAATTACAGAAGATGGAGTAAGAACCGATCCAGAGAAGACAGAAGCTATCCAGAACTGGCCTATACCAAAAAACAAGCATTAAATTAGAAGTTTTCTGGGACTGTGTACCTATTACAGACGGTTCATACATGGGTTTGCCGATATTGCCAGACCATTACATCGTCTTACGGAAAACAACAACAGCTACGAATGGACTAAAGATTTTCAAGCAGCTTTTATACACTTAAAGAAAGCCCTGTGCAATCCCCCGGTGTTGTCATATCCACAACCAAATCAAACATTTATTGTGGACACTTGTAACCATAGTTACGTTTCATTGTTAATAAAGATATAAAAACGAAGGTACGTGTTTTTATACGAGGTGATTCGGAACAGTATTTTATCAGAAAGAAAAAACTAATCGTTTCATAGAACCAAAACTAAAGTGTTGCCAATTAAAGTGGACGTATTTAGGATGGAAGAAACTTTATATCTGCAGGAAAGGAAAAAAAGTTAAAAGGTAAAGGAGATTGTTAATAAAAGTCCAAGACAAGAAAATTACTTTTTATTAGCCTACATATAATAATATAGAGAATATTAAATTACGATTGACCATAAAAAGAAGTAGACCAAAAGCTCGAGGTAATACGATAATTGAATTAAGTGAAAAAGAAAGAAAAACAATAAATTTGATAAATAAGAGTTTACTTGATTACACCATGGTATCTATAAAGTTTTATTTCCTATGTGGTATTACTTACTTACCCCTGAGTTTTTCTTTTTATTTAGTTATTTATTACCGTATAAAACAAATATAAATATTGTATTGTTGGATTGATTCTTTAATATCCGTATTTGTCATCAAATTATATTATCTTCTCTCGAGGGCTTAGGCATAGTCGTTTCCGTATCGCTAATATCGAATTCTACAGCAAAAACCTTTGTTATTTATTTATTCTTAAATTGGATAGGGATTTGACCATGCCGAGAAATGGGTTTTATATTTTTACGGCAAAACCGTACATCAAATAAAAAGAGTCAATGGATCAAATTTCTTCCAAACTAACTGGGAATTTTTAAAAATATTTTTATTTTTAGAAAAATGCAGTGGCGTGCCTTTTTTAATATTTACCTTAAACCCTATACGGACGAAACTGGTGAAAATTAATGTTTTTCTTGCATGCCAAAAAATGTCTTTTGATGCATAGGACACGTTCGACAAATTGTTTAAAAATATCTGAAGTGGCATAAAACTTATTATGAAAAAACAAGTTTTTTTTAATATAACACCCCGTAGTTCAAAAACTAAGACCGTCAAGAGATATTTATGTTCGTATTAAGTTTTATTATTATTATTATTATTATTAGTAGAATCATCCCTTAAAGTTTGTCGGTTGAGTTACTGAACCTCTGTATATAGCTTGATATAGCCAACTGAGTGTTTAAGTAATAATTTGGTACATATATTTTAGAGGCAAATTCTTGCGGTTAGAATGTATTTTTTTGACGTGACATAGTCTTATAATTCGATGGCCCCGGCTGCACGCACCAAAAACATGACTCATGCGGCGTTACCTCGCACGTTCCATTTAAGGCTTAAAGTGCAAGCGAGAGCGCGGAACTAGCGACAAAGAGGCACAATCTCCGCGTCGTTCAACATATGTTTCTCTCGTACTTGAGTGACCGTGCAGTGAAAAGTGAATGTGGTGTCAATTGTTTATAGCAACGATAATTGCGGCGATAAAGGTAATGATTCTTTCGACGTTGTCACGTTCAACTATCGTCAGTAAACCGACTTTGCAGACAACTGATTTTTTTTGTAAACATTTGTCCACAAATGTACCCTTCCAAGCTAATTTATTGTAATTTTCGTAAAAATAGAAAATTTTGAACTGTATCTATCAACAAATATAGATTTTTTTATGGCATACTTGCTGGTGTAGCTTAATTCAAAAATGATGGCGCACACATAAAGTGTTCATCATCTTTACCCCCTTAATCCCGCCTTAAAATTGGGGTTTAACAGTTGCTATGACAAAATATATACCGTTTAAAATATGGGGGTTATGCAGATTTTTGTAAGATTTAATGAGTAACTGAAGCACAGTTTGAAATAACTATTTCTTACCTAACTTTTAATTGCTGTAGTTCGAAGCGGTAAATAGCTAAAATATTCAATGTAACAAGATATACATGGTGAGTTTTTTTCGATGTTTAGTGAAAGGATCTTAGATAACCGCTGCAGCTACAGAGAAGGGTAAATGGGGAAAGAATTGCAGTTTCTAGAGTTTAGTTTAAATCACATTTTGTTTAGTCCAAAAAATCATGGCTTACTAGATATTTGGAAAACCTTTTTTTCAAAAATCTGTTTCTTCTGTAGCTCAAGTAATATTCAAAATAGAAACAAATTTTAAATAGGAAACTTAACCATCCGAAGTTGGGCTTTTATGGTACTTAAAAAATAGGTATTAATTATGACTACTATCACAGCTTTATTTTTTATAAAGTTTTTTTTTTAATATGAAAACGAGGATGGATTAATTGGATTAATGGAATCATTACCTAAAGCTCTAACATGAGCCAAAAATTCCTTTTGATTTATTACAAAGTGCCACTTCAAAGAAAAATTCCCGATTATTCTTCTTAATTTTTTGGACAAATAAACCATAAAACTAACATAAGCCTTGCAAAAAACTTAAAAGAAATTATGTTTAATTTATATCCCAGCAGCGATGATGAATGAATTACTTTTAGTACTTAGCTATATCATGTGTAAATTGTTTTGATAACTTTATTACTCCTAAAAATATAATTCTAAACAACGTTTTGAAATTTCGTAAAAATAGATTACTATGGTAATTTTATTATATAAAAATGTGTTCGTTACTATCGAAAGGGGCCAACAGACGATCAATATTATTGCGCAAAATAGCGAACAATAATATTGCAGGTCATCCCCAAACAGTGCAATATATTTGCGAAATGTTCAATATATTGCTTAATAACTAGTTTTGTTTTGTAACTACTGGTTAAAACATGGAGAAGAAAAAAGTAGCTGCTATTGCCATTGTTTTGGAGACATGTTTGAAAAAGAAAACAAAGCCTTCCTTTATTCTTTTTTGCTTTTGAACCCATATTTGTTTTGTAAAAACAAATACTCTTTCGTATTTGAAACCTGAAATGACTGTGCAATATTATCCACACACGACACAATAAATCACTATTACATAAGAAAAATTAAATTGTTTTTGATTGAAACAATATATTGTACAACCTTTCATTATAAACCACAAACGGTCAATATTATTTTACAATATGAAACATTGTGCAATAATATTGATCGTCTGTGGGCCACAAATTAAAAAACACATTTTTCGATTAATCACAATTATTTTTAGAGACCTTGCGCTCTTTAATGCGTATTTTCTATTAATGAATTTTGAAACGTTTTTAATTCGAAATTTGTAGTGTTATAAGAAAACCTGTCAGGATCGCAAAAGACTAGACTTACTTTTTCTTCTCTGACATAGGACAAAGCTGCCTCTAGTAATTATATGCTCAGATATTAATCTATGCTGGTAGTTTAAACAATCAAGGTAATAAATGTAACGTCAATATATTCAAATTTGTCATGGATCGTCATTTAGCTAATTCATATTTTTAAATTTTATTTTATTGTGTAATTGCGCGTATTTTATTTTTGTGGTCAGATGTTTCCGTTTATACCCAATTTATACCTATTAGAAGCAGCATTGCCGCTCTGTGCTGAACAGTGTACGTAAGAGAAAAAGGTACTAGGTATGTAGTACTGTTTTTTAGTATAGCAAGAAAAACGTAAAAATATAGATAATTTATTATAATTGTGTTTGAAAGTTTAAGTAGGCGGTAATTTTATAATAATATTGTTATATGAATTACTTAAGTTTTCAGTGCCTTTTCTAAAATTAAAGGTACTGTATTGTTTAATATTAATCTTCTCACTGCATTTATATCAAGTTCAGCACTGAAAAATGCCACTATTGGGACATTTCAGTTATCTTTGTATTAAAAATAATATGTATATAGCGTGAATACTTTGAAACTACACTCAACGTCCCTCAATTATGAGTACATACACAGGATATTCTATTTTAAATGGTTTTACAAGGTATCTGGAAAACCATAAGAAATATCAAAAAAGCAATATAACATATAGTTATCAACATATCTTACAACATATTCATAGTATACTTATAAAGGTCAGTTTATTTTAACAGCACTAAAATCTGACAGAAAAATAAAAAAGTTAATGCAAAAAAACATGGAGCATTATTGTTAAAATTAACTATGAGTTGACATTGCTTAGTATTAATAACTTTTGATAAATCTAACTTCCCAAAATATATAAAACAAGTAAAATAAAACAAAAAACACTTTGTGGTAATATTTTTATTTATTTTGTAATTGAAAACTATAATCAAAAACATATGAAATAAACCAAATAAATCTAAGTAATTCAATCGGCGATTGAAATAAATACACGTATATAAAAACGCAGCTTCTCACTTTTCCTCATCCCTCTCAAGTGCAAACCCTAAAAGCAAACAAAGTAATTAGATAATAATGATGAAACTATGGCAGAGATCATAAAAATACCCCTTAAATTTACAAATTAAACATATAAAATGCATTTCTTTACTATAAATTATAATTTATTATAGTAATAATATATTCAAGGTTTTTTCATTGCTTAGTGTGGTTGATTAGTAATTTTAGTTGAACATATCGTTGTTGCGCGGGACTACCAATAAAACTGGGTTTGTATAATGGCCACCTAGATCTCCAGACCTTACTCTCATAAACATTTTTTATTAGAGTACTTGAATAGCAAAGTTTATAACACAAAGCTTCACAATGTTAAGGAGTTGAAAATATGAATACCACTATAGTTTTTTGCCAAACGGTTTTTGAAATGTTCGGCGAATTTCAATGCCGTTTAGGATGTCTACCAATGATCTAAAAATTAAAAGGATTGCTAATAGAAAATGATCCCCATATATTTTCAATAGACCTGCGCAAGAATTTTTTACCCCACACTGGGAGAATTGCTGTACACCTTTGCACATGCGCAGTTGTTATAAAGGTTAGGTTTTTTATTTAAAACCCAATATAGTGTTGGCAACATTGACAAAATTAGCAGTATTTTAATAAATATAGTGGTTGCAACACTGAAAACGTTTACCTATGCGGTGACAGAGTCACACTCATCCTAATTTAATTTATAATTTGGGATTTCCCGATCGTAAAATCCAGGTAAAATTGACGCCGTCGACCGACCGTTATCAGGTATAGTTATTTGGTATTTGGTGTTTTATTTGTGCGTTGTGAGTAATTCTTGGTGTTTTTTAAACTTTTATTTAATTTAAGTTTTGCATAACCAAAATTAAATAATGAGTAAGTAGCAAATTTCCTGTTTTAAATAATACTCTTTATTGCCATGCAGTCAATTTTTTAGAGATCAATAAATCCATTATTTTTTGAAATAGTCATGGTTTGGGTTAATTTTTTTAGCGGAAAAAATTGTATTTAAGGATTATAGAAAAATATATATGGGGTTCCATTTAAAATAACAAACTTGCCCTATATACGAAAATTGACCGTTTTCGTAAGAAATAAATGTCACAACCAAATGGCAAGGATATAAAAAGAAACTTTTAAAAAATCTAAGGCTTTTCGCGAAAACCGCATTTTGATAATTTTATTTCTTTTAAAATTATTCGCGGTGAAAATGGGTTAAAATATAGTCGGACACCCTGTATTAGCATTGGACTGATGCATTTATAATTACACAAAATAAAATATGGCAGTTTAATTAAAATAATTTGACATATTTTCAAGTTATAACACGTAGCCATAAGCAATTTCGTCGGCAATATCACGATGTGGCGTATCTCAAAAAAGTAGGAAAATTGACTAGAGCTGATGTAATTGCTTAAAAAAGTTGCTTCTTAATATTACAAATTGGCATATGTTAGATTTTGATATCTTTAAAAGTTATAGAAATATATACTAAGCCTATTTCATTTTACTAAAAAAGAGTAGTACAAAAATACCTAAAAAGCACCCTCGTGAAATTTAAACATAAAGATACGCCGCTTTGTGATATTGAGGACGATTTATACCATATAATATCTTGTAGATTGCTTATTGCTCGTATGTTAAAAAAGGAACATAGGTATCTTTCTGTGGAATGTTTTGAATAAAATTAAATAGTCCAAGCGATTCCATTGCGCTTTAGGCCTAGTTTAAGATTATTACATTATCAAGTTTATTTCAAGTTGGCATTTGTAGGCAAATTAAATCAATAATTACTTACTGGGTACATTACCAATTTTAATATTTGTGATTCGCTTTTTTTTGTGGTTTCAATTACAAATATAAGGTCAGTTTGGCCCTAACCCCAAAAATAAACAATTTCAATGGCATTACACGCCAAACTTAACTGAACGACAACTGCTACGCCAACGGGAACGAATTATCAGTTTATGAATTGAGATTTATTCCTCAAACAAGTTACACCAAATCTAATTGCTTTTATAATAAAATACCAACTATTCAGTTTTAATCAACAAATAAAACTACTGTCTTTCACCACTAAATGTTCTTTATTCTTATATTTATTTAGAGATTCAGGGACATGTTTCGACCATAGGGATGGTCATCATCAGCCTAAACACAACCTCAATTAGGTAAAGAAAAAACGTATTTTTTGTGAAATAACTTACCCATAAAAGGAAGCAAAGAAGTTCTCAAACAAAATTTCCAGAAAATTGATAGTTGAAAGTGTGAAAATTGAAATAGTGGGGTTGCATTTGCAGAAAAGCTTACATTTGGTGGTGGTTATTTAAACAAGACAAGACAAAAATTGTTTGGGCCCAAACAATCTAAAACAAAAGGAAACATTTGTTTTAATTTTTGACTGACAAACAATTCCATAATTAAATTAAATCTTTTTAAAAAGTGATTAACAGGGGTTAGTACTTACCATGTGGTCACATTAAATTTTGGTTATACTAAATAAAATTACTTATACATAATTCCTAATCCTAAGTTGCTTAAATTTGTTTTAAAAAAACATGTAAGGATATTTCAAAAACTTTTTCGTTTCTTTTTCATTTTTTGATTTTAAAAAAAGGGTTCAAAAATCTTTTCAAGAAATGTGCTAGGTCGATTCGAGAATTTTCTGTTTGAAGTAGTGATGTGAGAATACGTATTAATTATTCCGTCTATTCCGAATAGTAAACTATTACGAATTAATCCGAATATCAAAATATTACGTATTAGTTAAATCCGTTAAATGTTACGTGTATATATGCAACCCGTAATGTCGCGTGATATTCGTATTATTCGTAACCCGTCATAGGAATACGAAGGCGAACGTCGCTAACGGATGAAAATACGATGAATACGGTATATCTACTATTTATTATTAAATGGAGTCGGGTCGGGGCGGGGATATTCCTTTGAATTGAATCGTTTGTTTGCCAGTGGCGGTGCGTGATGTTTGAATGTTTGATGTTTTGTATTCTATTATTCTTTTTATCGAATATTAAGTTATATTTTTTGTATTTCGTTTGATTTATATAGTGTCCGTCGTGGTTCTTTTTCTACTTGTTTGCCTTTTGATGATATAGTTAGTTAGGTAGTTTTTTTAAGTCAGCTTTTTCAAAAGAGAATGTTTATTTCTTATGTCGATAAAGTTTATATTTATTTAATTTGATATGATTTCATTTGATTTGATATTTGTATGGATTTAACTGGCTAAATTGAAAGTTCGTATAATATATAGATATAAATCAGTTGTGTTGTGTATTCTTGCTTGGTCAAAAAATATTTGTTTGGTGATAATATATTTATTCCGATTTGATTCGACTTTGGGCAGATTGATTGTCTGATTTTTTCTGCAAATAATAAAAACAATGTATTTAAAAGTTTGAAAGAGAAAGTAAGTAGATTTCGGATACAGGTTGAGAAACATTTTCTTCTACTGGGACATTGACTGGGAGTGAATCATATGTTCCAACCTCATCGGTATTAACTGGATTAATTTTGCTCATCTGCTGGTTATATTGAATTGGATGTTTTTTAATAATATGGGCTCGTAAATTACCAGTACTAATAAAATATTTCAATTTTTGCTTGCATAGCTGACATACAGCAAATTTATTGTCCGATGACTTTACAAAAAATGACCAGACTATTGACATTTGTGCTGGAGGCATTATTATAAAAAACTAATAAACGACTTATTATTTTAATTTAACAAAACGCCGCCACTGGTAAATCCTCCGGCGAGAAGAATTCGCACAGTTCACAGTACGCTAACCTGAGAACCAACAGACAACAAAAGCCGAACGTTACATCGCATAAACAAGACTGTTTCCGTAGTCGGAAATACTCGGTATACGAATGATTTCCATCAAGCGCAATGTTGCCGCACCCTTCGATGCGTGGAAATAATACGGAATAGTAATACGTAATAGTACATTCCGAATATCAAACTATTCCGAAACCATACATTCCGAATATCAAAATCATCCGAATATTTACAACACTAGTTTGAAGTGAAGGAAGATGGACTTTGACCACCAAATGACAGCTAGGGT